>APFE030326006.1:336-36264 GCA_000404065.3 Pinus taeda | reverse complement strand
TTTTTCGGGGTCATGATAAAATCTTTTACGCCATTATTTTGAAATGTTGAAATTTTACCCTTGAGAAAAAAGTGTTATTCGAGTGTCAACACTTTTCGTTTTGAGGGCGTTTTTTTGCACAAAATTTACCATTGAAAAAAAAAATTGTTATTCGAACATAAACACTTTTGGTTTTGAGGGCGTTTTGGGACAATTTTTCACAAAAATTGGTTTTCACCGCCATTTTTAAAACATGTTGGAAATTCACCCTAGAAATAAAAAGGTGTTATTGCAGCATCAACACTTTTCGTTTTTAGCATTATTTTTTATTAATTTACAAGGTTTTTTAGCGAGAGTTCGTGTTTTGAGTTTATAGTTCTTGTTTCAAATTTTACATTGTTTTCCACATCATGTGGACAGAAGGTGCAAACTTGTCCATTTGTCTTCTCTGAAGGACTTTCTACACTCGCATCTTGCATAATAGTTGTAGAAAAGCATGAAGATTGTGGAGAAAATTGCAGTTTATCACCACTCTTATTACCTTCTTCCCTTGAAGAACATTCTTCTCTTGGAGGTCTAAATCCTGCATCTTGCAAATTGGTATCCCTCTCTCCGTAAAGCACTTTCACCATTTCTGCCATGTCTAAGAAATCCTTTTTAAAAACCTTCATATCCTCTGACATCCTCGCAGGTTTTCCTCCTTGGGACATGCTTTGTTTGAATTTTCTTTCACAAGTATAATGAATTAAAGAGCTTCACAACAATTCATAAAGCTTCACAAAATTCTTTACTGTGATTTGAGAACCAAGCTCTCAATCTAGAGCTTCTCCTTACTTCAGCTTGTAGACATAAATTTGCACACAATTAAATGATCCTTACACAAATGTCAACCAATCAAGCAAATAAACCTTTGCTCTGATACCAACTTGATCTAAATCTGAATTTTAGTTTTGTTGTGATAATTTCATTTACAGATTTAAAAACACACGCTTATCTATTGCTTCATGTGCAAGGTTCTCTTATGATGTTTGTGATTGGAAACGGGTAAATTTTATGTCAAGTTTTATGTGAAATCATTGGCATAATAGCATGAAAGTAAGTACTAAACAACAGTAAGAAAATGAATAGAAATCGATCAAGAAAAACACTCAACATAGTGTTTTGATAAAGGAGTTCACCCCTCTTGGGCTACATCTCCTTGGTCCAACTTCCATGGCTTGGGCCTCTATATTTTCTCAAAATGGAAAAGAGTATAGCTTACAATAATCTACAGCTCCTAAAACTTATTTAAATGGACTGAAAGCATTATAAAACCCCTAAGATGACCCTCCAAATTTCTCAAATGGACCACAGTTGTTTTGGGCATGACCTCCTTCCATGGTGGCCCTAGGCTTCATAAAACTTCCTTGTGGAAAAATCACCTGTAGAAGTATTCTATTGCCTCTGAAACCTGCACCAATGAGTTTAGAAGCTCAAAAACATCCAAAATTGACTATTCATTTTCCAAAATTGGTCGAAATTTGAGCAAGATGTGCTTCATTTAATTTTTCCTAAGAAAACCCGTTAAATCTGGAGAGACTCTAGTTAAGTCCACCAAAACTGGCAATTCCACCGAATTTGGTGCTCCACCGAAATAAACACCAACTTAAAATCCAGTTAATTAATACAAAATTGGATTAATTAATCTTTACACATTATTAAGGGTGCGCTTAATGCTGGCCCCAGCCCCAGCATAGGGTTGGATCCCCTCCTTCCCCTGCCATTGGTTCTGCAGTTGTTTTAAACGCAATTTTGTGGTAATTTTTTTCAATGGTTTTGTCGGTGGTCCAATGGCAAAGGCATGGATTTCAGGTGGGGGAGGTCACGGGTTCAAACCCGCATCTTCCCATCCCATATATGTTTTACCATACAAATTAATACATTATCATTCAAAACTTGAACTTTGGAGTTATATATGTATGTAGATTTTGGTATAAAGTTTGAAAATTATATATGCGGATTTAATATAATGTTTATATATATCATTAAAAAACTATATAATATATAATAATATTAAATAAAAAACAAATTCAAATTCCACCTTGGAGCCAACTAGGCAATTTCACCTTCACACAACCAAACTAGCGAATCTGGAGGTGACACTTGTCACAACCCCATTGGGTGAAAATTAAAGAAGATTCCCCTTACTGACTTGACTACTGATTGGACTGCCATGTCATCATTTTGTACCATTTTGCAATTTTTTTTCAGTTGTTTAAGAAAATGAACAACATGCCTTTTTTCCTTCACCGGACTCCATTTTCAATGAAATGAATTGTGTTGTGATCATCTTGATGAGACAAATGCAGTTGTATAGTTTTTGAGTCAATCTGAGAACTTTTAGTTTTTAGCAAGTTTTAGCCCCTAATCTAGATTAACATCACTTATGCAGATATTTTCCCCTAGATCCCAAAATCGAGACTAGAATATTGATTTTCATTATATTCCTTTCAATGTTACAATACATATATATGCATGTCGAAGCATCCATAAACCCCAATCCATTAACCTTGGGTTAGAACATAACCATAGTTCCCTTGACCAGATCTACAAAATACCGTGGGAAAAAACCATCATGCCCAAAACCATGTGTAAAAACCATAAACAAAACCATAGGTAGGTTCGTCCACCTAATATAAGGTCCAAAAAAATTTCCTCGGGGCGTTGCCCTAGACCTCTTATAGGGAAAACCCCCCGACAAAGGGGGTTGCAACCCTCCTATTATGCCCATCGCAACGAACAAGGGGATCTAACATCCCTAGTCATGGAAAGAATATAACATACATCCAACATTGGGGAATAGGTGTACTTGTGCATCAAATCAGAGAAGAGCTCCATATGGATTGGATCATGTGCCAAGCTAGCACCACAATTTTGTGGACCCTTCAACATTATTGAGAGGATTAGACCAGTAGCCTATCAACTTGCACTGCTTTCGACAGTGAAATTCCATGTATCAATTCTTAAGAAGTATGTTGAGGATGTTGATCACGTGATTGACCAGTCTGTATTGCATGTGGAACTAGATGGAGAATTCTAGTCGAAGCCTTAGTATATATTGTAGGAAAAGGTGCTCATGCTTCGAAACCGAGCAATCAAGCAAGTTAAGGTGCAGTTGAAGCACTTTGGGCCTGATGAAGCTACATGGGAGATGGTGAATCAAATGTGAGCTATGTATCCTTCCTTGTTTTCTAGTTGAGGCAAAGCGGTTTTGGCTTGGTGTTTTGGTATATGTTTTGATGATGTTGTCTTATGTACATATGTATATGGATGTAAATGCCACCAGGAGTTATGTTATAAAGCTCTAATATGCGGTATGTTGTTATGATGTCATGTTATTATGTTGTTATATTGGTTTTCTTTTCAGCGTCGTAATCAGTATAAATACTACATCAAGCTAAGTTATAAAGCTACATCAGCAATATATATTTTTCTTACAACAGTTTTATAGTGATATATGTTTTTGAACACTGAGGATGGTGCCCCCGCAAGAGGAAGGGTTCTGTAATAGCCCTGGTGAAAATTCCATGTAATAAAAGTAAATAAAGGCAAAATAATAACCATAGTTGATGGGACCCTTATTCCAAATTGAATGTTGGGAAAAATCCTAATGATGGGGATCACTTGTGATTGTTTATGGCTAAGGAAATTGGCAGAGGTAGTGTCTAAGACTTTGGAAAGGGAAAATGGTATTTTTGGCACATTTATTTATGAAAATAATGGAAGTTATGAGAAAAAGGAGGTGAAGGGTAATGTGTTGCATGTGAGCAGGAAATTGAAGGAACATAATGGAAAATGAAGAAAATAGAGGCCTCATTCATAAAAAGGTTTCTAAGGATTAGTTGGTAACCTTTTGTCAATTCAGTTTTGGAGCTCTCTCATTATTCTTTCTCTCTCTTATACTCTTGGAGAGTTAGAGTTTTCTTGGAGTACTCTTGAAGGGTGTGGCATACTTGGATTTTGGAGCAAGAAGGAAAAGGAAGAGTATGAAAGTGCAAGAGGGCATTAGGATCAATAGATACATCATATTTTCTTACACGTACCGAGTTGCATCTATGTGTCCTTCACTATTTTTTGCATGCATTCCATATGCATGTGGATTTTTGGTTGTGATTTGTCATTGGCATGGAGGATGGCTGGGATTGAAAATGGATTTCCTAGCCTTGCCATTTCTTGGATAGCCATGGTGTTTGTGGGTTTATTTTCATTATTTTGTTTTGGTTGGTTCTCATGTTTCCTTTTCTTGGGTTGAGTTATTAGTTCCTGGAAGCCCTGGTTGGATAAATGCTCTAGAAGCCTTGTAACAACTTGGGTTGAGCTACTAGTCTTGGTAGCCTTGGTTGGACTAACGCTTTGGAAACCCTTGGTGGGCTGAGTTACTAGCCTTGGAAGCCTTGGTTTGAAAAACGCTCTGGAATCCCTGTATAATTTGTGGGTTGAGTAACTAGTCCTCGAAGCCCTGCTTGGAAAAAACGCTCTCGAAGCCCTAGAAGGCTTGGATGGAGACCAATCTGATGATGGTTTTGGTGATATCCAACCAAATGGTGGAATCATTGTCTGATGGGTTCAGGTGGATGGCCTCTAGAAGATCTGGATGAGTTTTGATTGATGTTTTCTATGAGATCTCGCATTCATACTTGGAATATGGCATAGGGGTGAATGGCTAAAGAAATATTTAGCTCAGCCATTCTACAGTCGAGTGGAAAGTGGAAGTCCCATCCCGGGTTTGGATTTTGCATCATTAATAAAAGGTTATTTCCCCTTGTATTTCTATGAGCATTTTGATGGATTATATGTGGTCTATATGGTTGTACTTTAATCAGTATTTTTGCTACTATTATGCTGGTTATGTATGTGTTTTATGACAGCAACCATATATGGTTTTCACCATGTTAATATTGTAATTGAATGATAAATGTATCTATGATCGTAATGGATGGAATGGAAATTGATGTATTGAGGCATCAATGGTTCTTAGTGATTTTCAGCTAAGTATGAGACCTCTATGCTCAAAACTATTAATTAAACCTATAGATTACACATTTTCAATATGTTTGACAAAATGCATGTCATGGCTAGTAGGGGTACAGTCAAGGTCCTAAACAATTATTTTCTTTAGTACTGTCATTTCCAGTTATTTTAGTGATTTGAAGAGATTTTTCAATTTTGAGCAGGGGCCTAGGCTCTGGGCCTAAAACAGTGGTTCAAATCGCATAGCACTAGCATCTTTTGTCTCTAGTCGCTGGTAAGAAATCTTGTGAGAGTGACTTTGGGTTTCTAGTCGCCCTCATGCATATAGCATGGGAGCGACTAAGGCTTAAGTTGTCTAAAAGATCAGTGAGACCCCAAGGTAAGTTGTCTAAAGTATTGAATGGGTTCCTAAGGGCCTTGTAGTTGATGATTAATGTATGTATGGTGTGTTTCCATCAGTTACACTCCCTTAATGTGACTTAGGAGTTCGAATCATATCATAATGGCCTCTTGTCACATGTTTGCCCCAGCTGGTCGGTTGCTTGGGTAGATGTGAGAGGAGGGTGTTACATTTAGCCCCTAGTTCGAAATCAATTTGGACTTTTAGCTATCATTTATTATAGATCCATTTTACATAGTCCTCTTCTGAAGGCCATATTCCAATAAACTTATATATGAGGGAACAACCTTTCATATATTCTCTATATACTTCTAGTTTATTAGGTCAAACCTCATATTTGGGGTTTTTTGTTCCTTTTGGTAGGCATCTAATTTTGAATTAGGATTTCCATTGCTCCAAGAATCATAGTATCCCATCTATCTCCTTCTCCATGTGAATCTCTATATCCTCCCTCGCCAGACTAGTTTTCCAAGTCATAGTTTTTATGTAGGAGGGGCTCATTCCCATCCCAACGTGAACACTCATAGAGGAAATCATATGTGGCTGAAGTGATGGTTTCCAAATCAAAAACATCTCCTTACTGGGTAACGTTCGCTAACGAAGGTGAACAGAGATTGTAGAAAGACTCTGTTAAACCAAACCTTAACCCATGGTAGAGCTCTCGCATTCAAATAGAATATTCATTATAAAAAATATCATAAGAATTAACGAATACATAAGTATATTAGAATAATAATTATTATTATTAATGGTAAAAATAATCACTTCTATGTGTTAAAAATAGTAGTCTTTAAGTGCAACCTTTCATAGTTTTCGATAGAATTTTGGCTGGAATCCAACGAAAAAAATATGTGGCCAAATATTGATTTGTGTTATTTAAACTGGTTTTTTGACTGCATTTATGGATTCGGCCCCCTCAAAAATCTCCATGCACTTTGGTTGTGAAGAGTTCACCTGTCAAACTTGTGATTTCAATGAATCCATGTAGTATTATAGAAAAATAGGTCAGAGAACGAATGGGAAAACTTTCCAAAAAATAGTACTTACAACTACTCAAACATACATGCATTTAAAAAAAATATCTAACAAGATTTTAAACCATGGAGATTCACCTCTACATTATCGTGGAGATTTTTAATCTATAAATTGACTTTGTTGCAATGTCATGGGTCAATACCATGGTTTATCAATGCCGCATGCCCAAGAAAACCTTAACTCATTTCAAATGACACTAGTTCTTATGACAATTTTTTTAATTAATGAATTTAATTAAAAAAAAAAACATAACTACTTTGCAAATAAATCTCACCCATTGACTTGTCTATATTTCTAAAAATATTATAAAATATTTACGTAAATTAAATTTAATCAACCATATTATGATATAATATATATATATATATATTAATAATATATATATATATATATATATATATATATATATATTATATATATAATAGTAGTTTAACTTGGCCATAATTTTAATTTTGCCTAGAAAATAGTAGAAATTTCGGCATGATTTTGGCGAAAATCCCATAGAAATTTTTGGAAATCTAGTTTACAATTTTAATTTTCCTGGTAAATGGTGGCAACTTCGGCATGATTTTGGCCAAAACCCGATAGGAATTTTTGGAAATCTAGTTTACATCTATAAGTTTTAGGATTTTGGGTGCCCCAAGGGTTTTTGATAGCATTGAATCAGTTTCCACCATCAAAGAAAAATTCAACACTTCTATAGTAAGATTTTTTGAAAAAGAAAATAGTTAGATTCGAGTGATTTCCAAATAAAATTGTGACCTTGATAGACAACACATATATAATTTAAAATTTTATAATATATATGTTAATTTTATAATAAAATAAATCTAAAAAGACCATTAAACAAAATATAAACCAAAAAATAAAGTGCGTTTAAGTGACTGTGGCCATCAATAAATATGTCATCTCATGTAGGTTGTCTCCTTTTAACGACTAATGTTGACACACCACGAAACAAATGGAAAACACTTCATTAGCTGATGGATATTTTTGGTAGGATTGATGGTTTATGCTTGGAGTTGTTGTAATGTTCCCGAAATTTCACAGTGGATAGCATAATAGTGTTCATTTACTATTTAATTGTCATTAGAATTTGGGAGAGGAATGCCTTTGATAAGGCGTATGCTATTTTTCAATGTATGAGATTTGATAAGGGTTATGTTATTTTTCAATGTATGAGATAGACCAGGGTTAATAACCATTACACATAGTGTTGGGCCAGTGAGCATCTTTGTTGGGTGGATTAGAAGATATTAAAATCTATATTTTTAAATAATTTATTTTATACATTACATTTTATGTTTGGGTTGATTAAGAAAGTTATACCAAAATACCTTTAATTCATATTTTTTAAATTGTATTTTTGAGGGTGGTTAGATAAAACTTATCAAAGTCATAAATTTATGAAAAAATATTTAAAATGGAGACATTCTAATTAATTTTAATGTATTTTATATTAAATAAACTTTCGATTCAAATAAGATGTAAATTGATTAGATAAATTATCATACTCATTTCCATTTCTACCAATTTAATATGTAAAATACGATCCATTTAAAGATGAATATAAACTAGCTAAACACTTTCCTTCTTACACACATACAAAAGCTTTATAAATATTATATGCTAATTTAACCATATTTTATAAATATATATGCTAATTTAACCATAATTTATTATTGTATGTAGTAGTTTCCCTCTCACTTCACATAGGTTTGTGCCTTCATTAACATTTGAAAGTTTTACATTTATAAATTACATTATTTATTTTAATGTTATTTTGAGCTTATTTATTTATTTTATGGTTGGGTGGTTAATTAGATGTTTATTTTTTTATTTTTTTCACATTTGTTTTCTATTTCCAACTCTTATAAAAATGACATTTTTAATGTTTCTAAGTGTTGAAAGAAGCTTTGACAAGAAAATTAGCTCCTTAGAAGCCTTATGAAGCTATATGAATCACCCAAATTCCTCCTTTTAAGAGCCATTTATTTGGCCTTCTTCCAAGAAGCCAAAGAGGTCATTGATCGCACTTTGACGTCATTTGTTTAAGTTTTTGGACATTTTATTCCAACCAAGGAAATATTTTAGCTAGTCAATAGTCAGAGATCAATATGACCTAGTTGTTCATCCTTTTATCTTGCTGAGTAAATGGCAACAACAATCACTGAAGGTCACAGAAACATACATCTAAGTGCTTTGACAACCTTTCTAGCAACTCAACTGTTCTTTAATGAACTCTATAACACTTTACCTCAACTATTTTGTGAAGATTGTTCAAGTGCTTTTACAAACCTTCCAGCAACTCAAATGTTCTTTAGTGAACTCTATAACACTTTACCTCAACTATTTTGTGAAGATTGTTTCTTTTGAGTCTCCACTTTGCAATCAAAAATTTAACTCTTATATCTAAGTCCATATCATTAAAAGATATTATGATCACCACAATAGACTCATAGCTTATTTAGACTATCTAAAGCATACCAAGTTCCCTTCTTGAAACTCACAAGAGTCTTTCACATCCAAAATAATCCCAAACACTAAATTACTAACTCCATCACCACTTACCCATTAACCAACACAACCTATAATCATTGGTCCACTAACTCACAATCCCCTTAATCATTGATCAACCAAGTAACTAATGTGTCCTAATCATTGACGTGTTAAATTCAACTAGAATGGTTAAATATAGTCCAACATGGTAAACAATGTTGGAATATAGTTATGAATTTTTTGATTGACACTACTAACCCATTAACTTATAAATCCTTTAAGCATTGTCCAATTAACCCCTTCAAGAGTAGGTTCCCAATAACTTTGCTATATCACAATCCATTGAATATGTTAAGCATACCAAAACTAGCATAGAGATGCAAAAATTCTTTGTTACACATTTTAAACGAGTAAATATGAATGCAAGAAAATGCTCACGTTTTTCTAATACAACTTAAGTGCAACATCTAAATTTATTTAAGCTTAATCTTTATCACTAATAATCTCTTCAAATATCACTAATAACTATTAGTCTTAAAATAATTTATGTGTTGCAAGAAAGTTGCCTTGAAAACATGTAAGCCTTTTTATAACATTTATTTGTAAAAAGGCCCAAGAGTTAGCTCAATCGGTCAAGTCAGTGCCTCGCCAATCAAGAGGTCACAGGGTCAATTCCCCAAAACTCTTGGGTCAGGTTAGTTCATTCACGAAATCCAAAACCACTTTAATATATTTTAATTAAAATTAATTTGTAAATTAATTTATTAGTTAATTAATTTTAATTATATCATTTTCAAAAAGAGAACCATTTATTTGTAAAAATGGGGCCTCCGGTTGTGTGACCACTGAAAGCACATTTCATTTGTAAAAAATAATATTCATTAATATTTTTCTTTATATTAATATATAATAATTTAACCTGAACTTGGACCGAGCCCATTGGGGCTCGGTTTGTGGACACTGACCATGGATTCCGGAACAGAAAGTAGAAAGAAAAAAGACACATTTACTTGTAAAAAATAATAATCATTTATATTTGTATTTATATAAAATATATATAAATTTAATAAAATATTCCATCATTAAATATAACTTAAAAATCATTAGAATTTTTATTTTTCTAAAACCTTAACAAATATTACTATTATTACAATAAAGTTAAAAATTATTTTTTTTTTTTTTTTTTTTTTATATGTTTTATTTTTTCATTATTTTTTATTTTATAATTTGGAGTGATAGCAAAATTGACCACCAAAAAAAAACCATGTTAACTAGAAGTTCAATCCCTCAAACATGTATCACTCACAAAACTTACAAATAAAAAAATAAAACTTTTATTTCATAATAAAATAAAATAAATTCTGAACTTAAAATTATTATTTTTTGAAACACTCGTAAATATTTACTATTACATTTTAATATAAAAGAATAATTATAAACAACTTTACTTCTCATAAATAATTGTAAACAATTTACTTCTCATTTTATTTTATTGGTGGATATTTACTATTACATTAAAACATAAAAAATAATTAAAACAACTTTACTTCTCATAAATGATGATAATCAACTTTACTTATTTTATTTGTTTATTATTTACTATTACATTAAAACACAAAAAATATTTATAAATAATTTTTCCTAAAATTTTTTCTAAGAAATGATGAACAAATTTATATTGCATTTTTATCTGTCTTATTAAAACATATCACTCTTGATTATTATTATTTTCCATTATTTTTATAATATTTTTTATTTTTATTATAAATTTATTTGTTTTTCAGTTCTGAACCCACGAAACCATTACACAAACAAGACTTTTTTTTTTGTTAAGCTTTGAGTAGGGACTTCTCCTATTTTATTCCATTACATACCCACTATTACATACCCCACTATTGGGGAAGGGCTTGAGCTACCCCATGCAGACACAAAAACAAAACTTTTATTCCATAAATAAAATAAAATAAAATTATTATTAACTTTAAAATTATTATTTTTTTAATTTAATAAGTATTACTATTACATAAAATTAAAATCTATTTTTCTTTTTATTTTTTATTAAAACTATTACATTAATAAAATTAAAAAGTTATAAACAACTTAACTTTCCTCCCCCCCCATTTTATTTTTTATTATAAACCACTTTACTCCTCATTAAAAAAAATTATAAACAACTTTACTTCTCATTTTATTTTTAATTATAAACCACTTTACTCCTCATAAAAAAACTTATAAACAACTTTACTTTTCATTTTATTTTTTATTATAAATAACTTTACTAGTCATCTTATAAACAACTTTATTTCCTATTTTATTTTTTATTATAAACAACTTTACAACTCATTTTATTCGCACATATACATTTTATTATTTTCCATTTCCTATTATTATTATTATTTGTTTTTCAACACACGATTTTAATTGTTCATTTGTATTTAAGGAAAGAAAATTCAATCCGTGATGTGTATTTTATGTGGTTAAGGAACACTCCCAAAGGTAACGCTGGAAAATTCAAAGTGCTTGAAAGTTCAACCTCCTTAATTTATACCTAAAGAATGCTTACTATGTGGTGCGTATTTTATGCGGTTAAAGGAACAGTCGCAAGGATAAAGCATGATAGTTCGACCCATGCATCATCAAGTCACGTTAAAACCAAACAGCTACATGCAGTGTGGCCGGACCCCCCGGTAGGACCGTATTTTGATTAGTTGATAAAGTGTATTTTTATTAGTTGATAAAGTGTATATCAGGATCTGCTAACTTGATAACTTGAGATATGCATCTCTGCAAATCCTGCTTCCGATGTACTGCTTCTGCATGATAGTATATGTTGCAATTTTGAAAATTAAATCAACCATGGCAAAAGTCGGTTCTGGTAAATCCGCTGCTTGGGTGGCTGCGATACTGCTCTCGCGTTTATTGACTGTTATTGCTCAACCAGGTTATTGATTATATCATTATAAATTTTGAGTTTCGCTTATTTTCGAATCATTCTCACAATTTCGTTTTTCCTTGATCGGCAATAGTTCATTTTTTATATGCTTTGCTTGACAAGATACCCTTGAGGCTGCAGGATTTCTCAGTATTGCTTGTGGAGGCAAAACAAATTACACTGACGAAAGCAATATAGAATGGGTCACTGATGCTAGTTACATAGACGTCGGTGAGACAGCAGACATAGGAAAAGTCATTGATCCAAACTCCGGTTCCTCCGTGCATACTCTACGGCACTTCCCTAAGCCTCTGACGAAGTCTTGCTATCAATTGCCTGTGCAACCCAATGTGCATTACCTCCTAAGATTATGGTTTGCCGTTGGAAATTACCCAGGATTTCAAAATTCGTCAAGCTTCGCTTTCTCTATTGAGACGCTGGGTATGTTGACTACGAAATCCGTAACGATTACGAATAAGACGAGACCAGCGAGAGGTGAAAAAATCTTTGTGAGTTCTGGCAATATGTTGTATATTTGCTTGATCAGAACCTCTGAGACTGGTGATCCCTTTATCAGTGCTATCGAGTTGAGAACCCTCCAGAGTGGCATGTATCAACATGCTAAGCCAGGAAAATTGTTGAGTTTAGCTTCGAGATATGATGTTGGTGCAAATTCATCGGTCAGGTAATTGTTTAGAAGTTGATATGCTTCACTACCGAAATCTAAGCTTCATACACGAAGAAGTAGATTTTTTTAATACCGACTAGGACAACGCAGAGATGCTTCCTATATGCACACCGATTTTTGTTGCCTGAATATCTTTGCTTGGTGATTTGATCAGGTATCCACTTGACAAGTTCGACCGTCTCTGGCTGCAAGATCTGGGTTTAAAACATGCAATAAATCCAGATGAGATACAGTATGTACACTATGTAAAATCTGAAGAGCCCATTTCAACAAACAATTCCCTGGACCCTCCTCCATCTGTTGTGATGCAAACGGCATGGGTTATGGCCAGCAGTGCCTCACTAACATTCAATTTAAATGCATCAGGGGGGACCAATTCAGTACTGCTCTTATATTTTGCAGATATACAGCCGCTTAATATGGGTGAAACGAGATCATTTTCCCTTGAAATAAACGGTCAACTGTATGGTAAACCCATTACTCTAGTGCCAAATTCTTCTGTGTCAGAGCTACAAATCCCGTATAACTTGGTACAATACCAACTGAGATTCACCACGGCATCTAACTCGAATAATGGTATTATAATCAACGCTTTCGAGTATTACGTGATAGTTGACACGGAACCGGAAACAATTGTAGAAGACAGTAAGTGCTCTTTATCTATAACACTCATTAGCATGTTGAAAATTGATGAATTAGGCGTAACCAGGTAGTGTTTAACCTGCAGTTGAAGCTCTTAACGCTATCAAAACAAGGTTCGACATAAAAAGTTGGATTGCTGATCCTTGTTACATTATCGAGTGGGACAGAATCAGCTGTAGTAATATCTCTTCTGTTAGAAGGATTTCGGAAATGTAAGATCAATTTTCATTTTTACGTTTTATTATTTGTGGCCGAAATTGCAAGAACTTACCAATTCGTCTTGTTTCCAGCAATTTGGCGGGAATGAATCTTACAGGATCGGCACCTCAGAGTATTGGACAGTTGACTGCATTACTTAACTTGTAAGTAGAATTCTCTGTGTATATCTGTTCCCTATATTTTCATCTCAGAAAATACGCAGACGATTTTGAATTATCTTCTAAGCCCAAACATTTTACTTTATCAGATACATGAAATCCACCCTTTTGGTTGAAACTAGATCTATGACTTTTGTTTAGAGTTCCAGCAGCGTTCTTTGGAATTATTCAAATGTTAAATAAAATAACTGTAAGCGAGCTTTGATGAACTACAATCTTTCATGTCGAAGAACTTATGAAGACAGCATAGCTTATCTTTAAATATATCTGTTCGTGTTGACATTACCAGGTCACTAGCGAATAACCATCTGACTGGACCATTGCCAAATTTCTCCAATTTAACCATGTTGGAAAGACTGTAAGTGCCTTGTTCTCACCGTAATCCCTACCTCTGACGAAACCATGATAGATCGTCATTTTTATAAAGCATCCACCCAGTTGGCCTATCGTGTAAATACCTACAAAACAAAGTAAACCCTACGCTTTGACAAACTATTATTGATCATCATTTTTATGAAGCATCGATTTCATTTGCGTATTGTGCAGACATCTACAAAACAACAACTTGAATGGTAGCGTTCCAGACTGGCTCTCTGAACTTAAATACCTGAAGGAGTTGTACGCCTCTCTCCAATCCTGTTATCGTAAAATATAGCTTCATTTTTTTTCTTTCCTTTCACTTTGATGGTCACAGGTTTATAGAGAGCTCAATAACTTCACAGGTTTATACAAAACAATAGCTTCAGTGGTGTAATTCCTGCCCAACTTCTGTCCAACCCTTCATTGGACTTCCGGTAATCTAAATTTTTATTGCCTGTATTACTTGTGTTCAACGATGGATTCTCTCTCTTATTTTCAGGTCTAAAATTGCGGCAGACAGAAACGCAACTGAATTATCTTGACCTCTGATGTTCTTCGTTTGACGTGTTGCAGATACTCTGGGAACCAGAACCTACATGTCCGGAAAAAACATAGACTGGGGCTTATCCTCGGAATAGCAATACCTGGGGGTATAGCCATCCTTTTAGTGTTTATAGTGGGCTTTGTCTTGCATCGCAAAAAGCAGAGGAGAATAGAAAGGAGCATGCTGGAAAAGGAATCAAAACATGGCGTCGACGAAGGTAGGGAAATATCTTGAATTTTACGATTCTGAATAGTAAGAGTGCTCCCATGAGATAAGGCAACCTGAGGCTGTCCTATAATGTGCAGACAACTCCATGATCATCCGGCCAAATACAACAAAGTCCCGCGCCTTTACTTTAGAAGAGATAACAACTGCCTCTCAAAACTTCAGTCACAAGATTGGGCAAGGGGGTTTTGGATCAGTCTACTTTGGAAAATTGCGACAAGGAAAAGATATAGCCGTAAAGGTGCTTTCTTTGTTTGGAGGACAAGGAGTTCAAGAATTCCTGAATGAGGTAATTAGCATGTAACATGGTTTAATTTTTCTATCAAATCTAATCATATTGATACTGGTTACGCTGCTCTCATGAGTAATCAGAAAAATAACAAATTATCTAACTCGTGAAATTCATGGTGGCTTCACTTGATGAGCAGGTTGATGTTCTTTCTAAAGTCCACCATAAGAACTTGGTGTCATTACTGGGATACTGTAATGAAACAAGCGAACTTATGCTGGTCTATGAGTACATGTCCGGAGGGTCCTTAAGGGATCACCTTTACGGTAAATATGATGCCGAGAGCTCTGTTCGATTGAGTTGGTGCATATTACATAGAACATAGACAAAGCAGTCAAAATTTGTTTTCTATTTTTCCTTTCAGCTCCTACTTCAGAACTTTCTCAACTGAATTGGAAAACCAGGCTCAAAATAGCCTCAGATGCAGCACAGGGTAATTAATTCTCTCCTCGTCAAATAATTTCATGTTTTGTGATAGAGCTCGTCGTATTATCTAGTAATTATCATGTTTCTGATCTCATCCACATGCGGTTTCTGTTTGAAGGACTGGAATACCTCCATGTAGATTGTACCCCAAAGATAATTCACAGGGATATCAAGACGGCGAATATCCTTCTAGACAGGAATTTCAACGGAAAACTAGCAGATTTTGGCCTCTCAAGAATGGCAATTGAGGGGGAAGCTTCTTATGTTACCACTACAGTGAAAGGAACATTAGGATACTTGGATCCAGAGTATATGACAGTTTGCAATAATTTTTATGCTGAAGCATTTAGATCATCTACTAATAGCAGAGGTAATTTCATTTTTGTTTCAGCCGCTTTCCTAACTTTCTTATGGGATGCTTTCACAGGTATTTTAGCACACAAATGTTGACGGAGAAGAGCGATGTTTATAGTTTTGGAGTTGTTTTACTGGAAATTATTTGCGGTAGACAGCCCGTAGATGCAAAATTATCTGAAGAGGAAATGAACCTTATTCGATGGGTAAGCAATCTGATTATCGAATTCCCATCATTTAATCTCAACAACGGACTATGATTGTGGTGCATCTTGTTCTACAAAATAACAATAATAATATTTCTGTTTTAATTATAGGTCACACCGTATGTGGAGATGGATGAGAATCCTGGCAAATTAGCGGAAATCGTAGACAGGAGGTTACGTAAAGATTACGACATCCAATCCATCACTGTCGTCACCAAATTGGCCATTCGATGTGTTCAGGCAGTACCATCATCTAGGCCGCGCGTCAGTGAGGTAGTGGCAGAGCTTAAAGAGGCTCTCAAACTTGAGAAGGATAAGGATTCTCTAATTTCGAAGACTGATATCGAATATGGAGATTTTAGTACCAGCCAGGTCTCTTTATCCGTACATTCGAGTGGACCCAAAGAAATGGAATCTGCTGAAAGCAGCAGCTCGAGCAGACCTACAGTACCTGCAGAAGGAGGATAAGTTCAAACGTCATGGATATCGATATGGATAGGCAGGAGAACTAAACATTAATTCACCTCAAGTCAGCTCGAGACGCTCAAACCGGTCAACAACAAGCTTTAACTGGTTGCTTGGAAAGATTAAATCTCTGGATATTTTAATAGTATTAGATTATACTGAGTTGAGATCGATGTTAGTTTGTTTATTGATGGTAGAATTATTTATATTATAATCCTTTACACAATTATGGGCGATTTACTTGTTTGGTGCCTGCGATCTGTCTATTTGTCTAGTTGCAGAAATTAACCGCTATCTAACACCATTTTTAATTTTTCCGCATCATTTGAAATTGTGATGGTTACTATTATCAGTCAGACATGAATCTTTATGGAAACTCAGAACCAAAGTACAAGCAAGTAAACATTTGAAAGATACTCATAGATGATAAATTTTGGGCGTTACTGCAAGGACCGTTCAAGGTTACTGAGGATAACAATATCAAGGCGCTCCAAGGGACTATTAGGTTTTGCGGTTTCGTAACTTTGAAAATATGCAAAGATGATTTCTTACACCAATTTGGTGTTGAGTACATTGAGCAAATCATCTAGAGCACTTCTACATCATGCTACAACTATATAACTACTTTTCATGACCTAGATATAACTATAGGTAGTGAAAGTCATATACATACATTCTTAATGATATGGTGTTTGAATTTTTAACACTCTCTCCCACCCCCTTGGGCCTTCTAAGTTGAATGGGAGGTGTTACTTTGACCTAAATGAACTTCAAAGATCTCATTATGGAAATAGGTATACAAAATCCCTCATTTTCCCAACCTAATGGAATTAACTTTTGATTGCACCATTATGTTCAATTCAACGAGAGCTATCTAACGATATAAACCTTACCAAAATCTAACACGTAGATCAAAAGTTATGGCCATTTAAAGATTGATGAGTAAACCCTCGCCACCCAAACTTGCACTCACAGGTGGAATCTCAGACTAGTCTATGTGGTACTGCTATAACACCTTTGATCCCCAGTGTGGCTCCTACCACATCATCATGCCCCCACCCTCTATACCTTTGCGCTAGTACATGGGCATTACGATAGTAGACCTCTAAGGCACAACATAGAATTTTAAAATCCTCTGCTAGATAGTATTCTCATCCCCTAGCCTCCATTAACTATGGCCTCCACCTAAAACAGATAATTTCATCTTCTTAGGGTCCATGCCCATGATGATCATTTTTCCATCAAGTGCTTAGGAGATTTCACATCCCCTCGCTTCGTCAATCGCAACCCATCTCCTAAATTATACTCTTGAAACTCCCAAGATCTGTGAACCATGATGATGTCATGTTGAATTCATGTTGACATCAATCCATAGTGACATCTTTCTAATATCACAATGGTGAATTATCTGTCAATTGATAAAAACAATCTCGTTTCCCCATCACCCTCTATTGTGGCTTAGCCTAGGAGCATGACATGGCATCATGTTGCTATGTGGCCTCTCCTAAAGGTGCCACATATCACTCAAATGTTGACCACTTAGCCCTCCGAAAGGGCCTCTTGTGCTTGTCATGTGTCATGCCTCCCATGTGCCACATCATCTCCTCATCCACTTCATTTTTTCACTTGGACTTAGTCTTGGGACCCACTAGGGTCCCAACTCCTCATACATAATAATAATTACCTGTTAGAATGTTCTTAGGTCTATTGTTGAGCCCGTCCTTTGGCCCTCGATGTAATTGCACACTAATTCACTTCCATTGCAGCATCAAAGGGAAACCCCTTGGGCTGCATCAAAGTGGCATACTTTCTCAACCTCCCGGGAAAGAATGAGGAATCCCATGGTAAAGTGACGAGAAGAGTCTCTCCGTAAATTCCCTCTGAGACTTAGAGATATTTGTGTCTATCCCTCATGAGTTTTGGATAACCACGAAATCGTAATCTTGTGGTTATAACCCTAAGGAACAAGGAGCACACCTCCATTGTGAACCTGTAGAGCATAGGGTCTCTATTGGCTGCAACATATCCACAAGGAAAACCTTGACCATAACCTCTTGATTATTAATTCACTGGCCCTCTCGGCCTTAAAACCCAAAACACACTTAAACATAGGAAATTCAATCCTTAATGTAAATGAGACAATTTCTAGGGTGACTATACAAAGATTAAATGTAATCATAGGTACATGAGTCAACCCTCCCTTTAAGCATCACCATAACCATTTCATGGAAATTAGCTCTTTGTAAACCCAGTAACAACCACACCACACTTTATTGGTCCATCCATGCACAACATGTAACTCCATGAGTAAGAAAAAGTAAAGACCAATAAATAATTCAAAGTTCATAAAATCTATGATAAACATGTTTAACACATTAGAACATCCTTCCCCCAACCACAAAGGCTCCATGCCACTCCTGACATGAAGGCCAAGGAACTCACACACCACACTAGCAAATATGAATGCTTAAAACATCCATCTGAGTCATGTGATTACTATGAAAATACCAGCAGGTGCACCTCGTACAACCATACACAACAATGCATAAAGTTCTATAACCATTAGAACAACAAAATCCCATAGATCATAATCCATATCATGTTCATGAATGCATATAAGTAAAAAATCATTCAACAACCTCTTTAAGCCGAAGCTCCCACATGTGCCTAGCACATAAACGCACTACTCACAAAATTACATGCGAACATGGTCGGAATAGTGAGTTTCCTAGACCTTCTAGATATAGAGATAACTAATATATAAGATGTTGTGATAGTCAAGCAATCCCATACACACCTCGCTCATACGTGTTAGCATGGAAAATTTTAGGGGCGAATTTTAGCCCTTGGCGAAATTAAAGGGTTTTATATTTTTAGTAGGGGAATATTTTGTATCATAGTACATTTCTACAAATTGCCTCAAATTTATTTTATAAAAAAATTAGGTATGGAGGTTAGCCACCTTATTTTAAGGGAGAGAGCAAAAATGGTAAATTTAGCCCTTGAAATTAGGAGTTACAACCTTCCATTGGCCCTAATTTTCAAGAATAGGTTTTATTTAAGTGAATCCTATGGGCCAAATACCATATTTATAAAAGAGGTATAGTAAATTAATTAAAAATATAAATAAATGAGAGGTGTGGTAAATAAATAAAACATTTTTTATATTTACTTCATAAGTCACCTTATATACATGCCGGCCACCTTATATACATGCAAGGGTGTAAACAAATAAAATTATAAATAAAGTGGAGGTATCGTAAATAAATAAAACCTCTTTTTATATTTAGTCCATAACCCTCTCTCTCTTTATGAAGCCTCAAAAAAGAGGTTTTATTTAAGTGAATCCTATGGGCCAAATACCATATTTGTAAAAGAGGTATGGTAAATTAATAAAAATATAAATAAAGGAGAGGTATGGTAAATAAATAAAACATTTTTTTATATTTACTCCTTAAGGTCACCTTATATTTATGAACACTCAAAAAATGCATTATATTTAGGTGAAACCTATGGGCAAAATACTATGGCCCAAATACCATGGGCTAGATTATTATTAATAACATGCAAAAAGACATTATTAACCCTAACAATAGTATTAATAAAAATAAAAATGGCACATGGTACTGACCCATGGTATTCACATGGAATGTAGCCTATTTAAAGGGGAATTAAACCAACATAGATCCATCTTTACTTTGGATCTACTAAGCCCCGAGAGGCATCTAATATCGTGATATGCAAACTAGCATAGAGTGAAAAAATATTATATTTATGAACACTCAAAAAATACATTATATTTAGGTGAAACCTATGGGCAAAATACTATGGACCAAATACCATGGGCTAGATTATTATTAATAACATGCAAAAAAAATTATTAACCCTAACAATAGTATTAATAAAAATAAAAATGACACATGGTACTGACCCATGGTATTCACGTGGAATGTAGCCTATTTAAAGGGGAATTAAACCAACATAGATCCATCTTTACTTTGGATCTACTAAGCCCCGAGAGGCATCAAATATCGTGATATGCAAACTAACATAGAGTGAAAAAATATTTGATCCTTCTCGGGGCTTGGTGGATAAGAGTAAAAATGGATGTTATAATTTAATGTATGTTAAACATTTTAACTTGGTTTAATAAAAAATAAAATAAAAATCAATTATTAATTTTTATAAATTACTAATAGCAATTTTTAAGCTCTAGGTTTATGATAACCCATGGTATTGACCCATGCTAATACCATGGTATTCATGTGAGCATAGACTATTTAAAGGGGAAATTCTATCATTTTAGATCCATCTTAATTGTGGGTCTACCAAGTGCTCATAGGGATTGTAATGCCCCAGAAAAAAATGTAAATATTTGGTTTACTGTGGTAAATATAAAGTGAATATGATATTATTATCTGTTTGAAATTTAATAATATTTGTTTTATTATAAGAGATAAGAAATGTTTCTTTTAAAAGCTGGTAACTTCTCAAGGAGGAAGTTTTTCTCTTGGGAAAAGACAGTTGCTGTGATTGCAACCCTAACTACCTCCCCTATCTGGAAGAGTTTCCAGATAAAAGGAGGGGAGGGGAGGAAAAATCTACGCTCTAGGGATAGGCAGAGAAAGAGAAACGAGGCTAAGTCTGGTGATGATCACATAGCCCTGCACAAGGTGCAAGTAACTTGCGGAAGACAGTTGTCTAGCAAGTAAGCAAGCGGGGAGATTCTGGTCCTAAAAGACGAATCTCATGGTCAGGCGGTTGAGAGGCAGCAGGAGTCCCAGGCTCATGTGAACCTTCAAGAAGATCGTTACCAGCTGGAAGAACCAGGTAAGTAAAGAAACCTCTGAGGGAAAACTACTGTGTGAACTTTATCATGTAACATACTTCTGTTAAAATAAGTGTGGAAGGCTTACTCTACAGTGAATAGTAGAGGAATTTGAGAGGAGAGATGGGTATCCTCTTCTGTATATCTTAACAAATGTATGAGTTAGTAGATTGTGTAAGAGTTTTCTTTTTATTTATGACCTGGAAGTAACTGAAAGAGAAGTCTGTAGGAAACTAACCATAAACTATTTGTAGAGAGTTCAAAGAATATAGCAGACTTAGGTTTAGCAAGAGACTATACTCGTAAAAGACAAGAATCCATATATTTAATTAACAGAATGACCGTATAAGAGCTCTTTCTTTAATTATGCCAAAACACAAAGAAACACAAGAAAATCTAGAGGCAGATTCAAACCCTCGGAGCACAATCAGTGGATAGATAACTATGAAAGATTTTAAAGAAATTTTAGAGAGGAAAAGCAGTCCCGCATGCATAACGAACCTAAATCCAAAACCATTTCTTTTCCTACATGCATGCAGCTATATTAACATATGACAGCAGTGCAAAACATGTAGCTATAATTAACATTTGATAGTTGGGAAAATCATGCCGCTATATTAACATTTGATAGTAGCACAAATCATGTAGCTATATTAACATTGATAGAAGAACGAATCTTGTAGCTATATAAACATGCGAAAGCAAAGCATTCATGAAACAAGTTAGAAAACAAAATAACCAGAGCTCTGAGGAGAGGATTAAAGCATAAGAGAAAACGTGAATGTTGTATGCTCAAGAGGACTATTAGTAGTACCATAAGGTTAGACCTAAAAACAAATACCAAGTTCATCAAGACCCACTAAACTTAAACATTCATACCGTGTTGGAGATTGCGTACCCAAAATCACATAAAACGCACAGAACATACATAATAGCATTCTTTGGAATCAAAAGTTGAGCATTTAAATACATAGTAAAACCATAGGAATTTTATAACTTAAGGGACCTTGAAGGGGTTAGATCATTATAGTATAAAGATAAGCCGCAATGCTCTGGAAAATTTCGCATGCATTTTAAAACTTAACATATACTTTGGTCTCAAGGACCCTAACAAAAACTAGAAAAAATATGAAATTGTGCTCAGCAAAAAGATAAACTGGAGTAAGCTATAGTGGGTTCAACCCAGGAATTATATCCAGAATAGTTCCTCTTTAAATGAATGAAATATATAATGTATCAAAAAATTAAAGAACAAGCCCAAGGGCATATCAAATCTGACAATGCGCCAAGATAACTAAGACTATGATTATGATAAATAATTCGGGAAACAAATTCCATTAACCCTGGAAAGAGCCGCAGAGTAAACCTTGATTGGCATATAGAATTCGCCACCAATCTGATATAATAAAAGAAGTAGGAATCATAAAGACTTGGGCCGGAGGGATTTAAAAAAATAAAGTGGAAGAACCCCTTCCTTTCAACGACCCAAAATGGGCAATTTTCAATAGATCTAGAAATCGAAAAGCTTCAAGAGAAGAATTCCATGAAACTTACCCAAAGGCTAGCGCTGAAGGGGTAGAACCTGGGAAACCTGGGAAGCATCACTTGGAACCTTCAGTGACTTCTGGAGGTCGGAAGCATGTCCCCTCAACCATAGAACAAAGAAAAGCAAAGAAACTATTAGAGATTTGGATATAAATATAAAGATAACCTGAAAAGAGAAAAATTCGAAGAATTTAAGAACTTGCATTAATAAACCCTTACCAAAAGACGATTGTTGCAACAACCAGGTTGATTACAGTCCGGAGCTCAGCGGTGTTCATAGACCTTCTGGATTCATTCGAGGCGAAGGAGTTCTGGACCATTCGGCGCCAAGGAGAAGAGACAAAGCTGAAATAAACCCTGTGCAAATGGATAGGGAGCCTCCGTGCTACCGGATAAACAAGGGTGGAGTACATCAAACTAGCATAGCCCTCGGATGGGCGTAGATGCATCCACACCGTGGATGAGGGGAGAAGCCTGAGGGGTGTGAAGTTAGAGTGTACATTGGACATACCCCATCACATGATAGAAACGATGGTAAATAAATTCCCAAGCCAGATGTTAAGAGCAGACAGTGCCAGCATTAATGTCGTCGTCAAACAAAACTTCTACCAGAAAGTTTTCCCGACAACTCAAAATAAAACTCTTTGATATTTCCAGAATGGCGTATTTGATATTTGATGGTTGTGTAAGGTTAATATGTAATATTTAATATGCACGTTTGAGGTTGAATAGGGTTTGAAAAATATGTAAAAAAAATATATTAGGGTAAGTTTATATCATGTAGGTGGTTACATTACAAGTGGTATCAGAGCCACGTGTCAAAAACTGTGGCCTCTAGGAAATAAAATAGATAAAGTGTATTCAATTTATGTTCATCTCTATTGAGTAGTTAAAGAAAAACAATTAATGCGTTGACCCTTCTTCTGTTACTTTTCTTATGTTAAGTACATGAAAACAGAAGACCGTCAATGTGAGAAGAGCAGACAATGTGTCACATAGGTTTGTGGTGGGTCAGGGACCTGCAACTAGCCTTGCAAATAACCCAGAATTATGGGTACAACTTGGAGAGGAGGCTCGCAATATGAATCTTGCAATATTAGAGACAGTACAGGAGTTGAAAAATGAAATGGCCCAATTGCAAGAGGATAACGCGAGGTTAACCATGGAACATGAAAGGATCATAAAGAGCCCATATGACAAGTAGAATCAGCACCCACTAAATCCCAGTGCTGAGCAACAAAGGGTGTCGAAGGAGTAGAATCACCACAAAGAACCAGAAGAGTCAGAAGGAAGGGAGGAGGAACGATCTGATAATGCTTCCGAGCAACAGACATTAAAAAGGTAATGGATAGAGTTGCAAGGGGAGTTCCATAAGATCAAACTGCCACACTTTGATGGAGAACTGGAGGAAGCAGCCAAGGTGTGGTTGATTAATATGAACAAATACTTCAAGCTATATGAATATGATCACAACCTCAAGGCATAGTTGGCCATTTTCCAATTACAGGGAAAAACTACCCTGTGGTGGGAAAAAATTAAGATGGTAAGAGGAGTAAGTGAACAGAATATAACTTGGGAAAATTTTCAAAAATACTTTAAGGAAAGATACCTGACCGAACATTTTTATAATGAAAAAGTAAGAGAATTCGATGACCTGCAACTGGGACAGCAAACTATGGATGAATGTATCACTCGTTTTACTTCATTGCTCCATTATGTGCCTTATATCCGAGAGGAAAAGGCTAGAGTACAGAGGTTTGTCAGTAGTTTACCTTTGAACATGAGGGAAAGAATTGAGTTTTACAACCCAAAAATGATGGACGAGGCCATACGTAAAGCCCGGATTTGCTACCAGCAAAGCAAGCAGAAGGGAGAAATCTTGGGTAAGAAATGGGTTGATAAGAAAAGTAGCAAACTGGTTGGAAATACTAAAGGAAATCGAGGTGGTTGTAACAAAGGATTTGCCAAGGGGAAAAACAACATAAACATACAGAAGAATCCACTCAAATTAAAGCCACCCATTAAGTCTAGAACCAGCGAACAACCTAGAAAAATAGACAATGAAGGGACAATAAGGCCTCTAGTGCAATGTTGGGGTTGTAGTGGACCTCATTACGTAAAAAACTGCCCTCAGCAAAAAGGAATCGAAAAGGTTTCCTAGATCTATGAAGCATATACATTCGGTGATGTAGGACAGAGTTTACTAAAGATTAATGTTGCCCTGGAAGATCGTCAGGTGGAGTACCAGCTGACCATGGTAGAATTTGAAGGTAAGATCTTAGACCTTGCTGTAACTGTTTTAATTGATCCTGGAGCTACATTAAGTTATATTAGTCCAAAGGTTGTGGAGAATTGTAAATTGCAACCTGTTAAATTTAAGGACCCTTGGCTAGTACAGCTGGCAACAGGGGCAATGAGACGAGTGCTTGCTAAGGTCAATAACTACCCTTTAAAGATAGCAGGACAACCAGTGACGGCAGATTTAAATGTGCTCCCCCTTGGTTCGTATGATGTACTGATTGGTATGGACTGGTTAGAAAAACATTGGTCCATAATTAACTGTAAAACTAAGACTATCTGTTATAAAGATGAGCTTGGAACAAACCAAGAGATGCAAGGAATTAAGTGGTCAGAGCATATTCGGCCAATAATCGCCTCTCAGTTAGCAAAATGCGTCAGGAAAGGATGTCAAATTTATGCCATCCAAGTGGGTTATGCCAACTCGAAAAATAAAACCGCCACATTGGAAAACATTCTTGTGATACAAGAATTTGTAGATGTGTTTCTAGAAGAGACTCCCGGACTACCACCCAGGAGAGACATAGATTTTACCATAGAATTGGTGCCAGGAGCAGCCCCGGTGTCCCGAGCACCCTACAGAATGAGCACACCAGAATTGTCAAAGTTAAAAATGTAATTACAGGAGCTATTAGACAAAAACTACATTCGCCCTAGTGTGTCACCCTGGGGAGCCCCAGTTTCGTTCATTAAGAAGAAATATGGGACCCTTCGCATGTGTATGGATTATCATCAATTGAATAAAATAAGTATCCTCTACCCTGTATTGATGAACTTTTTGATCAAGTAAAAGGAGCAACAATATTCTTAAAGATTGATTTGTGATCAAGGTATCACCAAATCAAGATTAAAGAGGAAGACATAGCTAAAATAGCTTTCAGAACATGATATGGTCATTATGAGTTTGTGGTGTTACCCTTTGGGTTAACCTACACCCCTGCAACCTTTATGTGTTTAATGAACAACATATTTCATCAGTATTTGGATAAGTTTGTGCTGATTTTTATTGATGATATACTGATATATTCGCGAACTATGGAGGAGCACTAGAAGCACCTCAGATTGGTATTGCAAACCCTCTGAGATATGCTAAGTTCAACAAATGTGATTTCTTTAAGGAACAAATACAATATTTGGGGCATATAATCACTAAAGAAGGGATCACAGTGGATCCCGAAAAGATAAGTACCATAATGGAATGGCCGGTACCAAAGGATGTGGTAGACATCAGATCCTTCTCGAGAGTAGCTTATCCAATCACTTCCTTGCAAAAAAAGGTGTAGAACCTTTAGGTGGACCCCTAAATGCCAAAAAAGTTTTGAAAAACTTAAACATATGCTCACCACTGCACCCATTCTAAGCATAGCCAATCCTAATAAAGATTATGTGTTGTGCATGGATGCAAGTAAGGAAGGGGTAGGAGGTGTGTTAATGCAAGAAAGGAAGGTAATTGCTTACGATTCAAGAAGATTACAAAAGCATGAGCAGAAATATTCTGCTTATGATCTAGAGTTGGAAGCCATCATTCAAGCTTTAAAAATGTGGCGACATTATCTTATTGGAAGAAAAATTCTATTATTAACAGATCACCAAAGTCTGACCAATTATTTTAGCCAGCCCACCTTAAATGCTAGGCAAGCACAGTGGGTGGATTTCTTAAGTGGTTTTGATTTTGAGATCGAGCACTTGAAAGGGAAAGAGAACCGAGTGGTGGATGCTTTAAGTTGGAAATTACAAAGTCTATATGAGATTTCTTGCAATGAAGGGAAAAGCCCCTTCGAAGAAATGATTAAAAAGGCAGCAGAATAGGATACCGCATATCAACAAATAAAACAGTAAGTTCAGCACCCAACCAGCAAGGAAAAATAGCCAGGTTATGCTTTAGATACTGCTGGAATGTTGTATTACAAGAAAAGGTTGTATGTGCCTAATCAGAACAGCATTAAAAACTTTATTTTGGATGAATATCATAAAAGTCACTACGTTGGACACCCAAGATATCAAAAAATGATCACTGCACTCTGAAAAGAATATTATTGGTTAGGTATGAAGAAAGATGTGGTTGGATACTTGGCACATTGTTTGGAGTGCCAACAAACTAAAGCAAAACACCAACACCCTGCGGGGTTATTATAACCATTACCCATTCCGGAATGGAAGTGGGAAACCATCTCTATGGACTTCATAACGGGTTTACCCAAGTCAAAGAAAAATAATGACTCCATCATGGTGGTGGTGGACAAGTTAAGTAAGTCAATACATTTTATACCTGTGCAATCTACTTACAAAGTTGTGTAGATCGCCCATGTTTTCATGCAGAATATATTTAGGCTGCATGGGTTACCAAAAACACTAATTTCATATCGTGATGTAAAATTTACATTAGTCTTTTGGAAAACATTGTTTGAAGAATTGGGGACTCAACTGAATTTCAGTACAGCTTATCACCCTCAAACTGATGGACAAACCGAACAGGTGAACCAGGTGGTGGAAGACATGTTAAGAGCATATGTAATGCAGCAACCAACCAAGTGGGAAAACTATCTTCACTTGGTCAAGTTCGCGTACAGTAATGGCTATCATACATTATTGCAAATGAGCCCATTTGAAGTATTGTACAGGTGGAAGTGTCACACACCCTCAAGCTCGGGTGGATCAGAAGACAGATTGATGTTAGGTCTCGAAATGCTTAAGGAAATGGAGGAAATGGTTATGAAGGTACGGTCCAATCTAAAGGCAGCTCGGGATAGGAAAAAGAACTTTGTTGACCAGAAAAGGAAGTTTAAGGAATATCAAGTCGGTGATCATGTGTATGTGAGAATTCAAGCAAAAAAGAGCACATCACAATGGAGCAAGTGTGCTAAGTTGGCACCCCAATTTTGTGAACCTTTTCAGGTCTTAGCAAGAATTGGGTCGGTAGCATACCAGCTCACTCTACCAAGTCATATACGAGTCCACAATGTCTTTCATGTTTCCATGTTAAAAAAATATGTTTATGATCCTAAGCATGTAATCAGCTAGTAGGATATACAGGTAAGGAATAGCTCCGGTAGATCAATCTAAATGATTTTTTTTTTTAAGTGATTTAAGATGTTGCATGTTTCAGGTTGAGCAGGAAGGAGAAATCTTGGTCGAGCCGCTGAACATCCTCGACCGGAGAGAAGTAATGTTGCCGAAACGAGCTATTACCCAAGTTAAAGTGCAGTGGCAGCACTTTGGGCTTGATGAGGCCACCTAGGAAGATGAAGAGTTCATGAAAAAAGGAAATCCTAAAGGAAATAGAGATGGTTGTAACAAAGGATTTTCCAAGGGGAAAAACAACATAAACATACAGAAGAATCCACTCAGATTAAAGCCACCCGTTAAGTCCAGAACCAACGAACAACCTAGAAAAATAGACAACGAAGGGACAATAAGGCCTCCAGTGCAATGTTGGGGTTGTGGTGGACCTCATTACGTAAAAAACCGCCCTCAGCAAAAAGGAATCGAACAGGTTTCCCAAATCTATGAAGCATATACATTCGGTGATGTAAGACAGAGTTTACTAAAGATTAAATTTGCCCTGGAAGATCGTCAAGTGGAGTACCAGCTGACCATGGTAGAATTTGAAGGTAAGATCTTAGACCTTGCTGTAACTGTTTTAATTGATCCTGGAGCTACATTAAGTTATATTAGTCCAAAGGTTGTGGAGAATTGTAAATTGCAACCTGTTAAATTTAAGGACCCTTGGCTAGTACAGCTGGAAACAGGGGCAATGAGACGAGTGCTTGCTAAGGTCAATAACTACCCTTTAAAGATAGCAGGACAACCAGTGACAGCAGATTTAAATGTGCTCCCCCTTGGTTCGTATGATGTACTGATTGGTATGGACTGGTTAGAAAAACAATGGTCCATAATTAACTGTAAAACTAAGACTATCTGTTATAAAGATGAGCTTGGAACAAACCAAGAGATGCAAGGAATTGAGTGGCAAGAGTAGATTCGGCCAATAATCGCCTCTCAGTTAGCAAAATGCGTTAGGAAAGGATGTCAAATTTATGCCATCCAAGTAGGTTATGCCAACTCGAAAAATAAAACTGCCACATTGGAAAACATTCCTGTGATACAAGAATTTGTAGATGTGTTTCTAGAAGAGACTCCCAGACTACCACCCAGGAGAGACATAGATTTTACCATAGAATTGGTGCCAGGAGCAGCCCCGATGTCCCGAGCACCCTACAGAATGAGCACACCAGAATTGTCAAAGTTAAAAATGTAATTACAGGAGTTATTAGACAAAAACTACATTCGCCCTAGTGTGTCACCCTAGGGAGCCCCAATTTTGTTCATTAAGAAGAAATATGGGACCCTTCGCATGTGTATGGATTATCATCAATTGAATAAATTGACAATCAAAAATAAGTATCCTCTACCCTGTATTGATGAACTTTTTGATCAAGTAAAAGGAGCAACAATATTCTTAAAGGTTGATTTGTGATCAGGGTATCACCAAATCAGGCTTAAAGAGGAAGACATAGCTAAAATAGCTTTTAGAACATGATATGCTCATTATGAGTTTATGGTGTTACCCTTTGGGTTAACCTACACCCCTGCAACCTTTATGTGTTTAATGAACAACATATTTCATCAGTATTTGGATAAGTTTGTGCTGATTTTTATTGATGATATACTGATATATTCTCGAACTATGGAGGAGCACCAGAAGCACCTCAGATTGGTATTGCAAACCCTCTGAGATATGCTAAGTTCAACAAATGTGATTTCTTTAAGGAACAAATACAATATTTGGGGCATATAATCACTAAAGAAGGGATCACAGTGGATCCCGAAAAGATAAGTACCATAATGGAATGGCCGGTACCAAAGGATGTGGCAGACATCAGATCCTTCATGGGACTAGCAGGTTATTACAAACAGTTTGTAGAAAGATTCTCGAGAGTAGGTTATCCAATCACTTCCTTGCAAAAAAAGGTGTAGAACCTTTAGGTGGACCCCTAAATGCCAAAAAAGTTTTGAACAACTTAAACATATGCTCACCACTGCACCCATTCTAAGCATAGCCAATCCTAATAAAGATTATGTGGTGTGCATGGATGCAAGTAAGGAAGGGGTAGGAGGTGTGTTAATGCAAGAAAGGAAAGTAATTGCTTACGATTCAAGAAGATTACAAGAGCATGAGAAGAAATATTCTACTTATGATCTAGAGTTGGAAGCCATCATTCAAGCTTTAAAAATGTGGCGACATTATCTTATTGGAAGAAAATTTCTATTATTAACAGATCACCACAGTATGACCAATTATTTTAGCCAGCCCACCTTAAATGCTAGGCAAGCATAGTGGGTGGATTTCTTAAGTGGTTTTGATTTTGAGATCAAGCACTTGAAAGGGAAAGAGAACGGAGTGGTGGATGCTTTAAGTTGGAAATTACAAAGTCTATATGAGATTTCTTGCAGTGAAGGGAAAAGCCCCTTCGAAGAAATGATTAAAAAGGCAGCAGAATAGGATACTGCATATCAACAAATAAAACAGTAAGTTCATCACCCAACCAGCAAGGAAAAATAGCCAGGTTATGCTTTAGATGCCGCTGCAATGTTGTATTACAAGAAAAGGTTGTATGTGCCTAATCAGAACACCATTAAAAACTTCATTTTGGATTAATATCATAAAAGTCACTACGTTGGACACCCAAGATATCAAAAGATGATCACTGCACTCTGAAAAGAATATTATTGGCTGGGTATGAAGAAAGATGTGGTTGGATACTTGGCACATTGTTTGGAGTGCCAACAAACTAAAGCAAAACACCAAAACCCTGCGGGGTTATTATAACCATTACCCATTCCGGAATGGAAGTGGGAAACCATCTCTATGGACTTCATAACGGGTTTGCCCAAGTCAAAGAAAAATAATGACTCCATCATGGTGGTGGTGGACAAGTTAAGTAAGTCAATACATTTTATACCTGTGCAATCTACTTACAAAGTTGTGCAGATCGCCCATGTTTTCATGCATAATATATTTAGGCTGCATGGGTTACCAAAAACACTAATTTCATATCGTGATGTAAAATTTACATTGGTCTTTTGGAAAACATTGTTTGAAGAATTGGGGACTCAGCTGAATTTCAGTATAGCTTATCACCCTCAAACTGATGGACAAACTGAACAGGTGAACCAGGTGGTGGAAGACATGTTAAGAGCATATGTAATGCAGTAACCAACCAAGTGGGAAGACTATCTTCACTTGGTCAAGTTCGTGTACAGTAATGGCTATCATACATTATTGCAAATGAGCCCATTTGAAGTATTGTACAGGTGGAAGTGTCACACACCCTCAAGCTCGGGTGGATCAGAAGACAGATTGATGTTAGGTCTCGAAATGCTTAAGGAAATGGAGGAAATGGTTATGAAGGTACGGTCCGATCTAAAGGCAGCTCGGGATAGGAAAAAGAACTTTGTTGACCAGAAAAGGAAGTTTAAGGAATATCAAGTCGGTGATCATGTGTATGTTAGAATTCAAGCAAAAAAGAGCACATCACAATGGAGCAAGTGTGCTAAGTTGGCACCCCAATTTTGTGAACCTTTTCAGGTCTTAGCAAGAATTGGGTCGGTAGCATACCAACTCACTCTACCAAGTCATATACGAGTCCACAATGTCTTTCATGTTTCCATGTTAAAAAAATATGTTTATGATCCTAAGCATGTAATCAGCTAGTAGGATATACAGGTAAGGAATAGCTCCGGTAGATCAATCTAAATGAATTTTTTTTTTTAACTGATTTAAGATGTTGCATGTTTCAGGTTGAGCAGGAAGGAGAAATCTTGGTCAAGCCGTTGAACATCCTCGACCGAAGAGAAGTAATGTTGCGGAAACGAGCTATTACCCAAGTTAAAGTGCAGTGGCAGCACTTGCGGCTTGATGAGGCCACCTGGGAAGATGGAGAGCTCATGAAAAAATCTTATCCAGGTTGTTCATGGCCAAAAGAAATTGAGACGATGCCTAATTTCAGGAGGGGGAGATGTAATGCCCAAGGAAAAAAATGTAAATATTTGGTTTACTGTGGTAAATATAAACTGAATCTGATATTATTATCTGTTTGAAATTTGATAATATTTGTTTTATTATGAGAGGTAAGAAATGTTTCTTTTAAAAGATGGTAACTTCTCAAGGAGAAATCTTTTCTCTTGGGAAAAGACAGTTGTTGTGATTGCAACCCTAACTACCTCCCCTGACTGGGAGAGTTTCCAGATAAAAGGAGGGGAGGGGAGGAAAAATTTGCGCTATAGGGACATGCAGAGAAAGAGAAAGGAGGCTAAGTCTGGTGATGATCACGTAGCTTGCACAAGGTGCAAGTAACTTGCGGAAGACTGTTGTCTAGAAAGTAAGCAAGGGGGGAGGTTTTGGTCCTGAAAGACAAATCTCATGGATGGGCGGTTGAGAGGCAGCAGGAGTCCTAGGCTCGGGTGAACCTTCAAGAAGATCGTTACCAGCCGGAAGAAATAGGTAAGTAAAGAAACCTTTGAGGGAAAACTACTGTGTGAACTTTATCATGTAACATACTTCTGTTAAAAGATGTGCGGAAGGCTTACTCTACAGTGAATAGAAGAGGAATTCGAGAGCAGAGATGGGTGTCCTCTTCTATATATCTTAACAAATGTATGAGTTAGTAGACTGTGTAGGAATTTTCTTTTTATTTATGAACTGGAAATAACTGCAAGAGAAGTCTGTAGGAAACTAACCATAAACTATTTGTAAAGAGTTCAAAGAATGTAGCAAACTCAGGTTTAACAAGAGACTATCCTTGTAAAAGAAAAGAATCCATATAGTTAATTAACAGAATGACCGTATAAGAGCTATTTCTTTAATTATGCCAAAACACAAAGAAACACAGGAAAATCTAGAGGTAGATTCAAACCCTCAGAGCATAGTCAGTGGAGAGACAACTATGAAAGATTTTAAAGAAATTGCAGAGAGGCAAAGCAGTCTCGCATGCATAATGAACCTAAATCCAAAACCGTTTCTTTTCCTACATGCATGCAGCTATATTAACATATGACAATAGCGCAAAACATGTAGCTATAATTAACATTTGATAGCTAGGCAAATCATGCCGCTATATTAACTTTTGAGAGTAGCACAAATCATGTAGCTATATTAACATTGATAGCAGAATGAATCTTGTAGCTATATAAACATGTGAACGTAAAGCATTCATGATACAAGTTAGAAAACAACATAAACAGAGCTCTGAGGAGCGGATTAAAGCATAACAGAAAACATGAATGTTGTACGCTCAAGAGTACTATTAGCAATCCCATAAGGTTAGACCTAAAAGAAAACACCAAGTTCATCAAGGCCTACTAAACTTAAACCATCATATCGTGCTCGAGATTGCGTACCTAGAATCTCATAAAACATGCAGAACATACATAATAGCATTCCTTGAAATAGAAAGCTGGGCATTTAAATACACAGTAAAACCATAGGAATTTTATAACTTAAGGAACCCTGAAGGGGTTAGATCATTATAGTATAAAGAGAAGCCACAACGCTATAGCAAATTTGGCATGCATTTTAAAACTTAACATATACTCTCAAGGACCCTAACAGAAACTGGAAAAAGTATGAAATTGTGCTCATCGAAAAGATAAATTGGAGTAAGCTAGAGTGGGTTAAACTGAGGAATTATATCCAGAACAATTCCTCTTTAAATGAATGAAATATACAACGTATCAACAAATTAAAGAACAGGCCCAAGGGCATATCAAATATGACAATGCGCTAGGATAACCAAGGCTACAGTTCTGAGAAATAATCCGGGAAACAAATTCCATTAACCCTGGAAAGAGCTGCAGAGTAAACCCTGGCTGGCGTATAGAATTCGCCACCAATCTGATACAATAAAATAAATAGGAATCATAAAGACTTGGGTCGGAGGGCTTTTAAAAAATAATGTGGAAGAACCCCTTCCTTTCAATGACCCAGAATGGGAAATTTTCAATAGATCTAGAAATCGAAAACCTTCAGGAGAAGAATTCCATGAAACTTACCCGAAGGCCAGCACTGAAGGGGTAGAACCTGGGAAACCTGGGAAGCATTGCTCGGAACCTTCGGTGACTTTTGGAGGTCGGAAACATGTCCCCTCAACCATAGAACAAAGGAAAGCAAAGAAACTATTCGAGATTTGGATATAAATATAAAGATAACCTAGAAAGAGAAAAATTCAAAGAATTTAAGAACTTGCATGAATAAACCCTTACCAGAAGATGACTGCTTCAAGAACCAGGTCGATTACAGTTTGGAGCTTGGCAGTGTTCATAGAACTTCTGGATTCATTCGGCGTGAAGGAGTTCTAGACCATTCGGCACCAAGGAGAAGAGACGAAGCTGAAACAAACCCTGTGCAAATGGATAGGGAGCCTCCATGCTACCGGATAAACAAGGGTGGAGTACATCGAACTAGGATAGCCCTCAGATGGGCATAGATTCATCCACACCGTCGATGAGGGGAGAAGCCTGAGGGGCGCGAAGTCAGAGTGTACGTTGGCCATACCCCATCACATGACAGAACCAGTGGTAAATAAATTCCCAAGCCAGATGTTAAGAGTAGGCAGCGCCAATGTTAATGCTGTTATCAAACAAAACTTCTACCGGAACGTTTTTCTGACAACTCAAAAGAAAACTCTTTGATATTTCCAGAATGGCATATTTGATATTTGATGGTTATGTAAGGTTAATATGTAATATTTAATATGCACGTTTGAGGTTGAATAGGGTTTGACAAATATGTAAAAAAAAATTATTGGGGTAAGTTTATATCATGTAGGTGGGTACATTACAGGGATAAATAGATTTCATCCCTCTAAGAGTGGTAGATGTGGAGTTAAGATGGATATAGGTTTGTTTTTATGATAATGAAGATATTAAATAGACTTAGGAAATTATATTGTAAAAACATCTTAAGGTGAATGGTTAAAGCTACATTTAGTCACTTCACAAAATTTAGTAAAAAATACCAATATCTCCATTAATATTGGTTTTTCTGATTTAACAAAAAAATTTCAAAACAGTGAAACCTTATCACTCTTTCCGCATAACCCTCGCAGAAGATTTCCCACCATTTTTCAAACATTCTCAATATGATATATTCATGAAAAAGTTTAGGTACTAATGTTGGATTATTTGTTTGAAAAATAAGCTGGTTTGTACAACCTTTCATCTTGTGTCCTATTCTTAGTTTGTCCTAATGATCTGTAGGGGTTGGAGCCACTGCACCATATTTTCCTAAAGGTGGAGATTGTTTGCCAAAAAGGAAATTAATCTACATGTTACAACGTTGTTAAACGTATGAGGGTAGTGAATTATGCTAATAAGCAATTTAGATTGGGAGAGACGTAATTAAATTTTATTATTTAATTGAAGATTTCCAATTAAAATATTCATATATCTACAATGGTCACTTCTTTCAATTAGATCCCCTTCAAGCCTTTGGGATACCTAATACTTTCTTATATAATATAGTTTGGGCTTGCTACTTGTTGGTGTGTTGAGGTAAACAAACTTGATGTGTTTTTTTTTTTTAATCTCGCAGTTGGAGTCTATGGAATAAGAAAGAAATCTGATAACTTGAAAAAAGTGGTAGCTTGACAAAAGTTGTAGAGGAAAGATTAATCTCTCCTACCTTGACAGAACTCGTGGTAAATATAAACACCTACAAGAACTTTGTTGTGGAATATTATCAAAACTAATAGAAGGATATGAAAGAGTGTATTGTAAGAACCTTGACAAACACGACCACTGAAACTTGGAACATTGTTTGTAGGAAG
>APFE030326002.1:126904-165202 GCA_000404065.3 Pinus taeda | reverse complement strand
TTCAGAGACATGTAGCCGCACATCTCTTCTCAGAGATAAGCTACCATCGTCCTAGCTGGTTTATTTCAAATTCTGGTTGTAAGCATATTTCGATATTTTCCATTAATGAAATGAAGTATTCTTTCCGCTGCATCTATTTATTTATGGTTATCACATCTCTATATTTATGGTTATCTCTGTAATCTATTGCGTTCCTGTTTAAATCCGGATCATGCTTCCTCTTCTATGAACTACACATCTCTGTTGATTATGACTTTCTTGGTTAATGGATTGTAGAATTTGTATGCCTTGGATTCATCACTGTATCCAACAAATATGCATTTCTCCCCCTTACTATCCAACTTCTTTCTCAACTCATCCGGGACATGTGCATAAGCCACACATCCAAAAATTCTCATGTGAGTGACATTTTGTTTTCTTCCACTCAATTCCTCTTCAGGAACAATGTTCTGGGAACTTTTAGTTGGACATCTATTTAAGATATATGCTGCACAAGTGACAACGTCAGCCCAATAATCATTTGGAAAATGCTTTTCCTTCAACATACTCCTTGCCATCTCCATAATGGTCATATTCTTCCTTTCTGCCACACCATTTTGTTTCGGTGTATATCTTGTTGTAAATTGCTTATGAATTCCATGCTCCCTGCAAAATCGAAGGAAGTCATTTGAGATGTATTCACCACCTCTATTAGTCCTAAGGACTTTGATGTAATGTCCGCTTTGCTTCTCAACAAGAGCCTTGTATTGTCGAAAGCGCTCAAACACTTCACTTTTCTATTTTAGGAGAAAGACCCATGTCTTCCTTGTGTAGTCATCTATGAAGGTCAATACATAGTGGTTGCCACCAATTGATGGTGTCTGCATTGGTACACATAAGCCTAAGTGGACAATCTCCAAAGGTGCCTTTGCCCTCACTGACTTTCCTACTGGAAATGTCTCTCTATGTTGCTTGCCCAAGATACATCCTTCACATATGCTATCTGGTTTTTCTATGAGTGGTAAACCCTTCCCCATGCCTTTCCTATGTAGCAAATTCAACCTCCAAAGTTGAGATGTCAAAATCTCAAGTGCCATAACCAGTTTTCATCTTTTACCTCTACTTGAAAGTTTACTTGTGTGACATCTGCCCCTTTTCTTCCATTTTCTTGTGAGTTCATAGATAGTTGTGCTTGTGCACCTTCTTTCTGCAAATCTGATATTATTTTTAGGGGACTAAGTAAACATCAGAGATCTATTTCTTCTCCCCCTTCTTTGATAGGATATTAACTCTTCCTTTTTCCATGATAGAGACTTTGCTATTAGTCCCTAATGTCACTATAGATTTCACACTTTCATCTATATTAGAAAACATTTCTATGTTTCCTGACATGTGATTGCTACACCCTGAATCTAGATACCATATATCACTCTGTTTTTCTTGTTCTACATTACAAGCTAAAAACATGCTATCATGGTTTTGATTTTCTCTTGTGAAATTTACACTTGGTTTGTTACTAATATCATATTGCTTCTTTCTACATTCATTTGCATAATGACCATACTTCTTACAATGGTGACATTGGACTTGAGATTTATCATACCTCTGACCTTGTGCTTGATTTTGGCTTGGGCCTTGACTTGGATTTTGATTGCTGCCTCTTCCATTTGATCTTGAAGGGCTGCTTCTTCCACCTCTGTGTGCGCTTCTTCCTCTTCCTCTAGCATATGATCTTCCTCTGCCTCGACCTTGACCAAATGATACTTGTGTCTTGAAGGCATGCTCCAATGAGAAGCTTGCTGCTCTATTCAGTTTATGTTCATGGGAAATCAGTGATGCATTAAGCTCATCCACTGAGAACTGTGAGAGATCCTTTGTCTCTTCTATGGCCAAATAATGGCCTCAAACCTTGTTGGCAAACTTCTCAAAACTTTATCAATTATTCTTCTTTCCTCAAGTGTCTCACCATGAGACCTGATTTGAGTAACTAGTCCACTTACATATGTAAAAAACAAGTCAATATTATCAAACTCTTTCATACAAAGTGTTTCAAAATCTCTCCTCAACATTTGCAGCTTTGCTGTCTTGATTTTTTCCATGCCTTGGTAAGTTGTTTGGAGGGTGTCCCATGCTTGCTTGGACTTCGTTGATAATGCAACCCTTGGGACAATACTTTCATGAATTGCTTGAAAGATATAAAATCGAGCTTTTGAATCCTTCTTTCTTAACACATCTCTTTCTTGTTGAGATAAGGCATTGTATGCTGCTGCATCTGCTGGGTTTTGAAAACCATTCTCCACCAAATCCCAAATATCTTGAGAAGAAAACAGGGCCTTCATTGTAATAGCCCAATAATCTTAATTTTTGCCATTAAACTGAGGTATTTGAGGATTAGTCAAACTTGTGCTTGATGTTGCCATTTCTGAGCATAAAGAAAAAACTTTCTACCTGTTGGTAAATATGCTAAAAAACAATCCGCACTCAAAACAATTTTCACTGTTAGTAAAAATACTTGTTTTTACACTAACAAAGTTTTACCTGCTCTGATACCATGCTAGAAAAATTTAGGAATTTAATTTTTGTTTTCTCCGAGGGGAGAGGGAGAGAGTTATGACTTTCGGGACGCTACTTTCACGAAACTAGGTTCACGCACCGCGAAGCGGATTTCGCGGAGCTACCTTCGCGCACCGCGAGGCTATTTCCTAGACTTGGATTTCATGCACTGCACATCTATTTCAAAGACTTATGAATAATATTTACTCATGGAAAAAATGAGGAAGTAGGTTTTGGAGCAACACAATAAAAACTTAGTATTGAATTCTAAAACATGAAATACATTTACATGAGACTGCTACTCATTCACCAAGTAAAATAAAAGTTACAGTGATATAAACTTACGGGGAATAACACACAGTAAAACAGAAGTAAAATAAAAGTTACAACGATTTAAACTTACGCGGAATAACACACAATAAAATAGAGTAACTATTGTTTTCACGCGCCCACCAAAAATGGCTCCACCATTTTCTCCACAAAGACTTGTGCTCTTTTTCTTACCTCTTACTCTCTCTAACCTCTCTACACAATCAAAATGGGTTTTACATTCATATTTAACTCAGCATACAATTTTACATTTAATTCATGATAGAGCAAAATAATTAATGTGATGTTGTTGTTGAGTGTGTTCAGAATCGCGTAGGTGTTTCTGGAGTGTAGGCAAAGGTTGTTCAATAAATGCTTGCCCATATCTATTTACCAAAGTACATAAATTCTTTAAATGCCTTTGCTGAGTTTCTGAATGGTTCTTGTTTGGCTTCAGTCCTTCTATCTTCAAGCAGAGACACAACCTGCAAAAATACGTCTGACATGTATGGTTACTGTCAGGTTGTTTATTGCGGTGGTTGGGGTTAGTATTTCCAACATCGAGTTCAAATCCTATGACAGAATGTGTGGGTCAAGTGGCGTGGTGTGTGAGTGTGGAAGAGGCTCGAACTCATGACCTCAGCGGAATCGTAGCACAGTGTTATTGCAAGAGGGTCAAGATCTGCCACCATAGCGATTGGTTGTGATCTGTGAAGGTCATTGTTGGATGCAGTTCTGAATTGGGGGCTTAGATAAGTTAGGTCTAAGGCTTTATGACATCCTCAATGTATAGTTATGGAGAGTGTGGAGTATTTTTCTCAGCCAAGGGGTGGTGTGTCTACTGTGAATGTTGTGTTAAGGCTTCATGGGTGCATTTGGTGTGAAAGTGCTAGTTGTCTACCATTTCTATTAGTGTTCTGATTGCACCTGGTGTTATTTATTTGACTGGTGTGGATCAAATCGGCCAATAAGAATATTCTTGGTACCATAGTTAGATCATATCAAGCAGTGGTCGTGAAGCATAGGCTTGTAGCTGAAACAAGCTAGATCTACATTGTGCAGGTGTGAGGCTTGAGATAAAAAGTTGTCATGGAGTAGCAATCTGTGGAGATGTGAAGCATCTGTCATGAGATGTTGCTATGAAAATGTTGTTAACCCACTGGAGTTGTTGCATAAAGAGTTGTCCAAGCTATGAGAGGAGAAACTGTCAGTGAAATTCCCTATTGTGGTTGTTGTAAAGTTGACCATCATGTTAAAGAAATGTCTGGATGTGAGAAGTGGATGTGAGAAGTGGAGTTGTGTGCCATCACGTTGCAATGATTTCTTTTGTTTGCAAGTTTTTACAATTTTGTAGTTAAGGTTTGTGTGTGGAGACTTGAGTTGTGCATAAACATGAGTGTTTGTACACCACTCAGTTCTGAAGCTATCAACTAAGAATCACAATGTTGTGTCAAGTGGAATGTCGATCCACAGTTTACAATTTTTTAAATTAAATCCTTTCATGTGGATGGGTTGATTTATCAATAGCGATTAGAAGCTTTTTTATTTTGGAGATATTTAGAAACTTTTTTATTTTGGAGATATTTTAGGTTATGTATAAAGAATAAAAACAAAATTGTATTTGGATTAAAGTGGACTTTGTTTTCAGTGGGTTTATTAAAAGGTTAGTTAATATATTAGGGGAGATATTTGATTATTTAAAAAAAATGAAAACCAAAGAATTGAAAGCATTGTATGATTTTATTTGAGATATTGGTTGGCATCTCTTTGTTATCTGAAGTATTGTAGAGATTTGGTTCAAAGGAAGGGAATTTGTTGTTATGGTTGATTGGCCTAATTGTTTTTAGCTAATTGTGGTCAAAGAAATTGTAGAAGACAAAAAAAGGATGCACAATTTTCATGGTTCAACAAAGGAAAATTAAATAGTTCCAGAGAGAATTAAAACAACTAAGGAGAAAGAATCAAAGGGAAAAAGATGTAGAAAAATATGAAATGTTACTTGAGGATTATAATGTAGAACTCGACGAGATAAATGAAGAATTTGAAGAAATAGATGACATTTTGAAATGCTTAATTCTGATTCTGCCATGTTTTTCATGTATGAATTATGAATCTTGGACAAATGAAATGGTAGAATTACTTTGTTTAACTAATTTATTCCATCATGTTCAAGAGGAATTTGTTAATTTCCATGATAAGAGGAAAAGAGCAATTGCATTATATCTCATTATATAAGCGATGGATGAAAATATTCTTTCAAGCATTTTAAATTGATTTGGTGAAGTAAAAAGTGCAAAAGTATTTTGGGATATTCTTGAGATGAAGTACAACATGAAGTGGAGTAAGAAAGATAAAGTTGATGAAGTTGTTGTTAAAAATGACGATTGTGTTGAAAGCATCATAACTGGGATCAAGACTGAAAGTATGTATGTAGCTGATAATAGAGTAATGTGATTGTAAGGAAACTCTTTGTGATGTAGTATTTAATGATGAATGTGCAACAACTTATGAAGCACTATATAATGATGAAAAAGTTTCAAGTGAAGGTTGATTACAAATGTTGCAGGAGAAAAAACTTGTGGATAATTTGTTAATGGGAAGAGTAACTCTGCTTGCAAATCAATTGGATGAGCCAGATGAAACTGAGTATAAATATTTCAAAGAGGAAGACAAAGATAAAGTTGGAAATAACCCAAATTATGATTTTGTAAATCTCACTAATGTTTATGAGTGTGCAAGTATTGGTGGCAACTAGAAAGAAACAACCAAAAAAGAGTAATATAACTCAGTTGTAATGTCAATTGAACAATACTTAAAGACTCTAAGTGATGGAGATGAACGTGTTGAAAAAGGATTTGAAATGAATTGGCATCGTCCTAGTTGTAACAAGGAGCAATATCCAATGTTCATGATTTGGAGTAAGAAGAAGAATAAAGAATCTTGGAGAAACAAGTTCAAGAAAAAGTTTCACCAATACACTGTAGCAAAGAAAGTCAAAATGAAATATTTGTGTCATGTTTATAAGCCTAGTTGAGACTTAGACTATTAGGCAAATTAACATATAGGTGATAATTAAAGAGAGGTGTCAGAATAATAATCACAACCTTTGTTCATGTGACTACTAAGACTATTCCATAGATGATGACGAGCTATTGATCGACGATAGTTGGTAGGAAATAATGATGGTTGACAAGATTCACTATAGAACCTCTAGCTACCTTTGTGTATAAATTTAAACCACTTTAATGCAATATGCAAGCCATTGAGTTGAGTATTCAACTTTGATAACCATTCCTTCAGTGTAATTATTTACTTCACCATGTGTTAAGTGGAATGTAATCTAATCATTTCGTTTGGTTACTAATTTTTATTTAGTTAAATTTTAATTCAAATTAGCATCCAACTCGATCACCATATTACTCTATCGTAGGTCGAAAATAATCTTTCCATTTGTTCTATTCTTCGCCATTTGAAGATTAATATTGCTCTGTTCTCCGACAATTGAAGATTAATCTTACTATGTGCTTTGTCGTCTTCACTTCCCTGAACATGTGCTTTACCTAATCGTTGATTCCTATGATATGTTTTCTCTTACTTCATGCAAGTATCTGAATAAAAAATCCTACTATGGAGGATTGGAATGTGCGGAAGTTGATAGTTTTTAATGTGCCTTGAAATCTTCATATGGAGCGTGGTTTTCTAGTTTTGTTCCTCTAGTAGTTGGTGTCGATGTGTCATTTGCAGTGGAAGAGTTTAGGAAAAAATCATGAATATGAAGCCTGAAATTGAACTTGCACTGGCCAAGACCATATTTGAGAGTGATACTGTGCGGGACTTGCTTTCACTTAAATTTTAATATTAATATAAGCCCAGGTTAAATTTTACTATTTCATATTTGCATTCCAGTTCGCTTATTTTGAATTACAAGAGAAATATGCATTCTATCTAGTGTTAAAATGGATTACTATTTAATGTTGTAATGTATGATTTTATGATTGATACTTTGATGGTTACAAACTTCTTTTATTTTTATGTTTATGTTTATTCTAGTATAAGTTGATTTACAGAGGGATATTCCTGAAGGAACCAGATAGTTTATACTCAGTATAGCTTTGTTCACTGCACACTGATGATTAAAATATCTAGTGAATGATGGAATAATATACTGTACCGAATAAAAGCATAAAATGGATAAGTGTAATGCACTTTCGTAGAATGTTTAGATTGTTACATAAGTGAAGCGCAAAATGTTTAGATTGTTACATAAGTGAAGCGCATATTAAGTTTTTCATGTCACAGTCCATTTTGAAATCTCTGGGGTTCTTCGGGAGAATTGAAGAGTACCTTTCATAACATTATATTTATATTTTAATTTTGATATAATATAATATAATAGCCAATATATTATATTTATAATATCTATGGGTTTTTTAATAATTATAATATATAATGTATATATAAATTAATAATATTACTATTAATTAGGATATTATATAGTAATTAATATTAATTTTAAGATTAGATTTTTATTTATACACTCAATAATTATGTAGTAAAGCATTTTTTTGGGAAGAATTTCCTTAGTTACTATTTTGGATTTTTCTGTACCATGAGATTTAAGGTTAGACAATTGAAAGTTCTTCCACCGTTAGATCCCACCACTTTAACTGTTAACTGAAACTTGATTTGTGTAACTGTTCAACTTATTAATCTTTGTTATAACCCATGAACATATAATAGGTACTCCGATAGTATCAAATTCTTTCCTTCCAACTGTTAAAGTTCTTCGATAAGCCTTCGACCTTTCTTCTAATTTTGAAGCTTCCGAAGGCTAACCCATTTGGAGGCGATGTCTATGGGGCAGTTGTTGAAAATCTCTGTCAAGGCTATGCAGCAGAAGGGGGAAAGTGAAACCATTATTTAACTGTGAGATAAAAATTTATATCGAAATATTCCTCAAGTTTCCAAGCAAGTTCTGGCAACGGGGGATGGTACAAAATTCTTTCTTTACGCTGATCAAAGGCGAGGTTATTACACATTTTCGCAAGTATGTATTATGACTAATTAGATCTTATATAGAAAATGAGTTCACAATATAACATTATAGCAATTAATTATAACTATTAGATTTATTATTTATGCTGCAGCACATGGAAAACGCGTATCCAGTATTGAACATCTTTGGTTGTAACAGTCACGAACGCGGAATCAAAGCGCATAGAGGAACAAGACAATGATATGTTAGAACATTAATCACGATTGCGCAAACGGCGCCGCCCACTGTTCACACGTTAGCAAGTTTAATGTGACTCTGCAGGAGTCGGTAAAACATCAGTTCAAGTTGGCCGAGATCAGTAGAGGTCATTATTGATTCTCCTTCATATGTATTTATAAATAACGATAAATAACGATATTTAGTGATGAAATAACAAGCTCTTTCATAGAGTCCTCGAGTTTCTATTAAGGTACCAAAGCTCAGGTGAGTTGTGGGAGAAGTAGCTTGAGTTTTGAGACTAACTATTGTTGTGTTTTGTCTATCGTTAGGTAGAGGGTTGTGTCTTTGTTTAGGAGGAGAGAACCTCTCTGTAGAAGAACTGAGTTGTGCTCTCGGTGATCGATCACGCAAGGAGCATGACACAGCGTGAAGGAATTGGCTTGTGAGAGCTGAGTGTTAGCCGAGATCTGTGAGGCTTTTCCATGTTGGTGTGTTGTGCTTTCTGTCTATAATATTTGCATGAAGAGCATCTTATTGATGAGTTGCTATTTGGTGAGAAGGTCTGCCTACCTCCATACACAATCAAATACAAGACAACATGTTTGCAGCAACAAAGTTGATTAAAGAGGTTGAAAACATGAATCAACCAACTATGTAAGAAAAGAAAGATGAAAGAAGCATCAAAGAGCATGATGACAAGAATCAGTATGGTTATTTTTATGAATCTAACATTGTTTTTGAGTGTGCAGATATTGAGAATCAGGAAGAAGCAACAAAACTTGAAGAAATTGCAAGCATTAAGGACAAGTATAAGTCCCAAGAACCTGAAGCAATGTTGACTACAAAGAATGTTAACTTGCAATCGAGAAAGGAGAAACTCCATGACTATCTTATGACAAGAAAGGTGAAAATGAAACTGCATCAACAAATGAACCAACATGGACCATTTAGCAATAAGGAAAAAATGAAATATTTTGTTGTAAACCTAACTAAGACTTAGAATAGTATACAAGTTAAAATTTAGGTTATCGTAATTAAGGGGAGGTGTTAGAACATTAATCACAACTAAGCTGCCCACTATTCACACATCAACAAGTTTAATGTGACTCTGTGAGAATCTATAAAGACATCAGTTCAAGTAGGCAGAGTTCATTATTGATTCTCACTATTCACACGTCAACAAGTTTAATGTGACTCTGTGGGAATCTACAAAGACATCAGTTCAAGTCGGCAGAGGTCATTATTGATTCTCCTTCCTATGTATCTATGATACATAAATAATGATATTTAGTAATGAAATAACAAGCTCTTTCACAAAGTCTTGAGTTTATGTCATGCGAAGACCAAAGCAGAAGACCAAAACAAAAGCAAGGGCGGTTATGAAAAAAATGTTCAAAGATAGCATTCCTGAACTAGACCAAATTTTGATTCCAAAGTGGCGGAATAACCAGTTTCAACGCGGAAGTTAGACCAATTATCCAATTTTCGTTAACCCTAAACATTTCCAAGACATAAAGGTATGATAAAATACTGTCGTCTCTTCATTTCCCTGCCTGCCACACGTTTTAACACTGACGTTGCGAATGTAATTTGTCTGAAGAATCTTTAACAATGTGTAAGGCATAAAACGCTACTTGATTGCAGGCACATGTTGATCCCATGATTTTAATGTTAATTGCATTTAAATATTAACCAGGTAAAACAATTGATCTGGTTTGTTTTATTTTTGGGATTTCAAGATATTTTCAAATAATGTTAAGTTCAAAAGATTATAATATATATTTGTTTATGATTATTTGTTTTAAATTTATTGTGGGTCATCAACCGACATTGATACAACAGTTAACGTGGTAGAGAAATTGAAGAAGAATAAGCGGAAAGAGGAAAAGGGTTTATGTTCACTCTGCCATGGACGGGCATTCCATCATGAACATCCGCATGGACATTATCAAATGCCCATGGGCGGAATCAAGTTATGCTCGAAAATTTAATTTGGTTATGTATACTGAAGGGGTGTTTTGAATTGAAATATTAAAGTAAACAGTGTTATTTCCATGTGGCTATTTAAAAATAATGATGTTATTTTCTTGGGATTTTCAATACAATTGCATGAGGAATGGTCGATTTGGATTGGGAGAGTGTGGGGAGTGATTTCATAAATTATTATCCAATGCAATGTTATGGTGGGGATGGACGATTGAATGTTATGATTGATAACAACGTCCATATTTTGATAACCATGTTCAATCCCGGCGACACTTGGGCTGTGGACTGCAGAACATCATTTCTCCGAGAAATTATATATAATTTTGAAGTATTTGATGAGCATTTTACTGGGAGATTGTTGTCCAGTTGAACACGAACTCAGAGGCCTCGGCCTCAACCTATGGTGTCATATATTACTAGTTCATTATTCGATTCAAGTGTTAATGGATATTCTGCTTCGAAAAGTGAAAATATTCGTTGGAAAGGATTTTATCACGTTTTGGGCTGGCCGTAGTGAAGATTCGAGCCGGTCATCTCGCTGCCTCTATGTGTCATTAGATATTTATTCATTATAAAACAAAAAATATTAGATATTTATTCATTGTAAAACAGAAAATATTTTTGCGATTTATTTTATTGAAACAAGTTGGGTCAACCAATTTATTATTATTTACATTGTTGGCGAGAAAATATTTTTCAATTCTCTGATGACATAACTTTTGTGTCATGATGTACTACCATATTATAAAAATTTGAGTGGTTTGAATGTGTTTCTAATTTCAGTTATTTTTGTGTTTGTTAATGTTATAAAAAAATACTCATTTATATTTAATGTTTTGTGAGAAATTATTACAAGGAAGAGTGGTGTTGTTCTAAACATTTAAGTTGAAAAGGTCTTTAAATTTGATCTTATACGAGGCCTTAACTTGTTTATGTCGCTGAAAAGTTTGATTTTCTCACATCTAAATAAATTTTAATGGGGGAGTTTGTCTTTCTAAAGTTTGTATAGAGACATTTAAGCGGTATATGTTTTTATTTAAATTATTTCAGTAACTTTATTAAACATAGATTTATGAAATATTTAGTTTAGGAATTTAGGATTTTTTTATTAAAAACAATGAAACACATTTAAATAAAAATGTATATTTTAATAAAGATAATAGTTATAAAAGTAATTATATCCTTATATTTTGTTTAATTAATTAAAAATAATAATAAATAATAAAATGTGAAATAATTATCAATTATCATATAATATATGAATTGGTAACATTAATTTGTTGGTTTAGTATTAATGATTTATTTTTTGTTTTTTTCATTATAATTTAGAGAAACAATTTTTAATAAGATAACAATTTGTGATTATTTAAGATATATTTTGAAATGTAATTAAGATAGTAGAGATGTGATTGATTTATAAAATATTTTTAATCAACAAAATAAAATAAATTAATGAAATTTAAAATATGAAGTTTGAATTTTGAGGTATTTTACATTTGATAATTGAATTTACGCTGTAAGGCGTTTCCCTTTGAAATAAACCCCCCAAAATGTCTTTCTGTCCTAATAGTACCCGTCAGATCTATTGATTGAACATAAATCAGCCGTCTAATTTAATACAAAATGTAATAAAACATTGAAAAACCCTTAAAAAAAGTTAACGTATTATTTATTAGTTAATATATTAGTGATATTACCTACCGAACTTTACCCTAACCACGCGCGGATATTCGCGTTTGATGCAGAGGAGGGCGAGGGACCTGCAGAGAAGGTAGAAGGGTTTGGACGAGGGCCGCAAAGGACGAGGGGACTCTTTCTTCATTGCATGAAGGCCGCGTAGGCCATTTTTCTTGCAGATCGTTTTGCCCTTAGAATCCGGTGCTCTCTGCATATTATGGTGGTAGTTATGAAGTTTTATATATATTCGGGTCACTGTTCTTTGATATTTTGCTTTATGTTTGATGTTCTTGAAAACCTGCAACTCAGGTGTATGCTGGATTGATTTTACTGTGCGTAAGGACAAAGCCCTACAAGTTACCTGTTGATACAAGTTAGAAACAACAAAGAAACGTAATCAGGTGTGTTTCTTTTTGAAACTAATGCAAAGTTGTTATTTTTGTTTGTCCATTTCGGACTGCAAAAGAAGGTTCTAAACTCTTCAGTTTTCTTTGAACCCAAGAAAAAACAGAGTAAAGTTTCTTATTCCTTTGAATAGTGAGAGTAACTTTCTCAATAGTCACTGTTGGAAATAGGAGTCCAGTCTCGCTCAGAAGGCCATATATGTATCCATCAGATAACATGGGGCCTTCGTTATTGGGTTCTGGTTCTTACAATTCCTTTGGTAGTGGACTACCTGCCCCTCCTCTAGCTTATCAGTCTTCTTTTATACATTAGGTAGGTACAATGCTTATCTTATCGTGGTCAAGCAAGTTCTGATCTTATTAGGCCCCATAAAACCTTTTCTATTGGATGTGGCATGTAGTAAGCACTTAGCTTTGAAGAGGTTTTTTGACTTTGTTTTTGTAAATCTAAAAGATTGGCAAAATTCGTTTGGTAGCTTTTCACCACTTTCAGTGGTGTTTAAGAGTCCAGTCTCGCTCTCAAGGCCATATATGTATCCATCAGATAACATGGGGCCTTCGTTGTTGGGTTCTCGTTCTTACAATTCCTCTACTAATTACAGCAACCATCACTTTGGCAGTGGATTGCCTGCCCCTCCTCTAGTACAAGTAATACGGAAATGATAGAAAATCCTCTGCCATCAAATTGGAAATTGATTCTTTGACTGTTGATATCCTGCCTGCAAATTTGAATCTGTTGTAAATATTCCTGAAAATCTATCGAGCTCCCTTTAAATAGGGTCAACTATGCCACCTGTTATCAAATGGTCCTTTTATCCAATTTTGAGAGAGAAATTTTTGTCATCTGTTGAAGTATGGTTTACAAAACCTTTTTTTTCATATAACTTATTTGAAAAATATACTCTAATTTATCCATGGGTTAATTCCTCATGTAAAAATATAATTAATGGTAAAATTCGTAGGATATATTAGTTACTCTTTTCGCAGACATCTGGCAAAAGTACAAAAAAAAGTGTCTAGCTATCAAAAACCATGGTTTTCATCTCTTTGATATCTTAATGCCATAAAACAATGATATAGGAGTACATCAATAATTGGAAATCCATTGTGTTTGGTGTTTCTCAATATTTGTACGTTATTTTCCTACCCTCTCGTTTCCAACAAGAGTTACGAATGTACCTATGAAAACATCACTGGCAGTTAATTCCCTCATATATGGCTCTGCATGTGCTTCAAAGAAAATAAGCTCCTTCATGTGAACAACTTGGTCATAGACACCACTGAAGCCATCTCTATTATCAACATTTTTCTACTCTGTTTTGAATCCATGACCAAATTGCAGAGGTAGCATATTCTCATGCCTAAGAAATTGCATAGATTGAGATTGATGGAATCTATCATTAGCTTACATACATAAACTTGTAGCTAACATACACATTATACAATATTAAATATTGAATATTTCTCCATAGCCTTGACCCCATAGTAGACCTATAAACAAAAATGTCAATAATGTGCTGTGCAACTTTGACATTCACTTGAACTTTCTCAATAGCCACTGTTGGAAATAGGAGTCCAGTCTTGCTCTCAAGGCCATATAAGTATTCATCAGATAACATGGGGCCTTCATTGTTGGGTTTTGGTTCTTACAATTCCTCTAATAATTACAGGAACCATCACTTTGGTAGTGGACTACCTGCCCCTCCCATAGCTTATCAGTGTTATTTTATACAGTAGGTAGGTATGGTGCTTATCTTACCATGGTCAAGCAAGTTTTGATCTTATCAGGCCCCATAAAGCCTTTTCTATTGGATGTGGCTGCTAGTAAGCACTCAGTTTTGAAGAGGTTTTTTGACTTTCTTTTTGTAAATATAAAATATTGGAAAAATTCATTTGGCAGCTTTTCACCACTTTCAGTGGTGTTTAAGAGTCCAGTCTCGCTCTCAAGGCCATATATGTATCCATCAGATAACATGGGGCCTTTGTTGTTGGGTTCCGGTTCTTACAATTCCTCTACTAATTACAACAACCATCACTTTGGTAGTGGACTGCCTGCCCCTCCTCCAGTACAAGGAATACATAAATCATAGAAAATCCTCTGCCATCAAATTGAAAATTGATTCTTTGACTGTTGATACCCTACCTACAAATTTGAATCTGTTGTAAATATTCCTGAAAATCTATCGACCTCCCTTTAAACAGGGTCAACTATGCCACCTGTTATCCAATGGTCCTTTTATCCAATTTTGAGAGAGAAATTTTTATCATCTGTTGAAGTATGGTTTACAAAACCTTTTGTTTCCTATAACTTATTTGAAAAATATACTCTACTTTATCCATGGGTTAATTCCTCACGTAAAAATATAACTAGTGGTAAAATTCGTAGGATATATTAATCACTCTTTTCCCATACATCTAGCAAAACTACAAAAAAAAAGTGTCTAGCTATCAAAAACCATGGTTTTCATCTCTTTGATATCTTAACGCCATAAAACATTGCTGCTCTGTTTTGAATCCATGACCAAATTGCAGAGGTAGCATCTTCTCGTGCCTAAGAAACTGCATAGATTGAGATTGATGGAAGCCATGATTAGCTTACATACATAAACTTGTAGCTAACATACACATTATACAATATTGAATATTGAATATTTCTCCATAGATCTTGACCCCATAGTAGACCTATAAACAAAAACCTCAATAATATGTTGTACAATTTTGACATTCACTTGAACTTTCTCAATAGTCACTGTTGGAAATAGGAGTCTAGTCTCACTCTCAAGGCCATATATGTATCCATCAGATAACATGGGGCCTTCGTTGTTGGGTTCTGGTTCTTACAATTCCTCTACTAATTACAGGAACCATCACTTTGGCAGTGGACTGCCTGCCCCTCCCTTAGCTTATCAATATTGTTTTATACATTAGGTAGGTATGGTGCTTATCTTACCGTCATTAAGCAAGTTATGATCTTATCAGGCCCCATAAAACCTTTTCTATTGGATGTGGCCGGTAGTAAGCACTTAGCTTTGAAGAGGTTTTTTGAATTTCTTTTTGTAAATCTAAAAGATTGGGAAAATTCATTTGGCAACTTTTCACCACTTTCATTGGTGTTTAAGAGTCCAGCCTCGCTCTCAAGGCCATATATGTATCCATCAGATAACATGGGGCCTTTGTTGTTGGGTTCCCGTTCTTACAATTCCTCTACTAATTATAGCAACCATCACTTTGTCAGTGGACTGCCTGCCCCTGCTCCAGTACAAGGAATACGAAAATGATAGAAAATCCTCTGCCATCAAATTGGAAATTTATTCTTTTATTGTTGATATCCTGCCCACAAATTTGAATCTGTTGTAAATATTCCTGAAAATCTATCGAGCTCCCTTTAAATAGGGTCAACTATAACACCTGTTATCCAATGGTCCTTTTATCCAATTTTGAAAGATAAATTTTTTTCATCTATTGAAGTATGGTTTACAAAACCTTTTGTTTCATATAACTTATTTGAAAAATATGCTCTACTTTATCCATGGGTTAATTTCTCACGTAAAAATATAACTAGTGGTAAAATTCGTAGGATATATTAATTACTCTTTTCCCAGACATCTGGCAAAAGTACAAAAAAAAAGTGTCTAGCTATCAAAAACCATGGTTTTCATCTCTTTGATATCTTAACGCCATAAAACATTGCTGCTCTGTTTTGAATCCATGACCAAATTGCAGAAGTAGCATCTTCTCGTGCCTAAGAAACTGCATAGATTGAGATTGATGGAAGCCATCATTAGCTTACATACATAAACTTGTAGCTAACATACACATTATACAATATTAAATATTAAATATTTCTCCATAGACCTTGACCCCATAGTAGACCTATAAACAAAAACCTCAATAATATGTTGTACAATTTTGACATTAACTTGCTTGTTTGCAAACACACTCTCCAAATTATCTAAATAGATCCTTGGATTGGCAAAACATCAAGATGATACCAAACCAAAGCATTCTCTTTAGCTTCTATGGAAAAAACATCAGTGGTCTCAGTACATAATTTCATAACAGGCTTTGTTATTCTCTTCTAGTAAAAGTTTGTAGTGGGTTGTTGTTTTTCATTCAGTATCTTGGTTCATTTAGCAATTAAAGGGGTTCCTTTCTTGCACTACTTTTGGCTATTGCATATTCCTTTGTTCTTTTGAGCGACATACTTCATTTTATCCTATCATCTAGCTTTCACAAGAGCTATCCTTTCTTTGTTTGTGAATATGTCAACTAAACCTAACTGATTCAAAATTTTAAAACGATTTTGGAACCAAACATTTATCAACAGCTACCTGTAGTTTACCCATAAGCATAGCAACCCTGATAACTAACCTGATATGGCAGCATACATTATAGAACAGGGTAACGCCTAAAGCTCTGGGACTGATTTCTCTTTGTACTGCCCTTTAAAATAATAAAAAATATTGTCTCTTGCCCATTTTCTGTTTTTGCTTCTCAATTTCAATTCCTTCAACTAAACTTCTATACATATGCAAAGTGTGAAATTTATATGGTTTATAACATATCATCCGTGAACAAGAGATTTATTAGGGCAGAAACTGGTTTTGGTGTGCAAGTCCCTGGATAATGTCATAGTGTCCTTCCTCACTTTGTTACTAACATTGTCAACGATTTCAGTGCCATGCCACATGGGCCATCTTTGGTTTGTGGTTGTTTTCTATGTGATATTTCAGGTGATGTTACTGCAGTGGCATAACTGGATGTCCCTATTTTGCGATTATTGTGTGTATCTTAACATTGTTGTTGGGTGTGTGTTGTGAATATTCACACATACGTAACAATTTTGACACGGTTCATAAAGCATTGCTGGCACATAAAGCCTTACCAATTGGAAGCTGGCTTTGGAGCGCAAGTTCCTGGGTTGATGTGATAGCCTCCTTGCACAAACTTCCTTTGTGCAGTACCATCATTGCTAGGGGCTTTATTGTCATGCCTCATGGACCATCTTCAACTTTTGATTGTGACCTATGTCATGTTATAGGTTATTTTTCCAAAATGGTATATCCCTTTATTGAAATTCCATTCCATATTAGTATTCTTGTGTCTTGTCTTTAGCTTTAATCTTGTGACATCTAATTTTTTTTTTTTTTTACAGTCATGGTTATTTGTAGTTCAGTGGTCATAACACATGATTTTTTGTGTTTTTATGCATTTTCTTAGTGAAAGTGGATTTTACCATGGTCATTGTTGATCAAATTGCAATGATAATATTTTACCTTTGTCATTGTTGATCCAATTGCAATGATGATCTTAGGTGCTAATACAATAAAATGTTGTGGAAAAAGGTGCAAAAGCCTTAAATGACATGTTAAGATCCATTTTACACAAAATTCACCTCGTGGAAAAAATATCTACTAGTGACAAATTGTTGTATTGAAATTAATTATCAATGTAGTGCTAAATGCCTATGTTTTGTGGAAAAAGGTGCGAGAACCTTAATTGACATGTTAAGATCCATTTTACACAAACTGCTCCCTGTGGAAAAATGTCTACCCGTGATGCATTGTTGTGTTGATATAATTTCTCAACTTAGTGATCATTGCCTTTGTAGAAAGAATGTACGGATTAATCCAATGAGGCACAATAAGTTTGAATCTCAGTATGTAGAAGAGCCATTGGATATGCAATTTTGGTGTGCTCCCATTCAAGAAAAGAAGGGATAGGAGATGAGATAGAGCACAGGGAAGGAAGAGGCCATACAATAGCATTTTGTATAGTTGTACAGATCTGTACATCAATATGGTGTACTACATCAGACCATATGGCAGGCTATACAGTTTTCCCTGTAGGTTGTTTCTTCTCGGTTTTTGTGTAGATCTGTTTTTAAGTTGACTTTGATTAATTGTGGAGCTACTAGATTGGTAGGTAGATTGTGGAGGTTTTATTGTAGCATTTGAATACTGAATTAGAAGCTGATTCTGAAAGAGAAATTACCTGTGTATGCGAAAACTATTTTATGCTTCCTATTTACTTTTCCAACTATTGTATGATTATTGCTATGGTCCGAAATTAATTTCTACATTAATTAAATTCAATAATTGATTTGTTTGATTGAGATCATAAGGGAAAGAATCACTTAGGGCTATAATTTTCTACAATTGGAACAATGCACAATGGATTCATTATTGAACAATTAGAAGCTAAATGTCATAAATTTCACAATGGATCCATGATTGAAACCATTAATTGAAAACAAAGATGTTATTTTTTAATCAACTCGTCAATTTCGAATAGTCACAACTATGGAGCAATTTTAAAGTATCCTTTCATGAGGTGACTGCTCAATTTGAAAGAATTTTCAACTTAGAATAGGGTTGGTTGTGCCGATATCAGTCAACAGTGTCAATTTTATAAATTGAGGAAGAGCCAAAGCGGACATGCTATTGTCAAATCTCCTTGCTCATGTAGGGAGGGAGCGGTATTACATGTGACAACTACATAGTTACCTCAATTAACATTTATCAACTTTTATGTACATTGTATTTTTAATTAGTAGCATGTTGGATATCCTTTGAAGGAAAAAATCAATTATAATTGAATTGTGGAATGGTAATATTCAAACCTTCAAGTGAGCAGCTGCTTTCTCTTTGTTGGTGAAGACACCTGTGGATTCAACCACATACTCATTTGTTGACACAAATATAAGTTCTAGGCCTGTACAACATACTAAGTACCAGGCAGGTAAGCTGTTCAGAGCTTTTAGATGTTCTAGAATGGTGCCAAAGGTGAAGTTGTTTGGCTTAAAATCACTCTCCTCATTTGACCAAAAACATTTAGGGCCTCATCGCATTACCCAACGTAGGCATTGAGAATGATGCCAAAGCTGAAGTTGTTTGGCTTAGAAACACTCTCCTCATTTGACCAAAAACATTTAGGGCCTCATGGCATTACCCATTCTGTGCATATCATCAAATTACAGAACCTAAAATTACAGAATTCCATGTAACTTCATCTAGCATAGGCATTGCATTAAATAGTTTCAGTGCTTGGTCATTAGACCTATGTTGAGCATAGCCACCTATCGTTGCATTCTATGCAATTGCACAACATCTCTCCACCATTATGTACAACATCGTTTTCTTTGAAAACAGCAATACTCATGCAAAACCCAAATTCCACAATATGAATTTGCCCAATACAAAACCCACAACGTAGCTCTCGTGTTGCTACTGCCCAATGCCCTAAAAAATGTATACATTATTTGGCATTAACTACATTTTGCAATTTAGTATTTAAACATTAGCCGACGATGATACTAATTGTTGATAAGCTTGAATAAATCTCTATTTACAGTTATCACAAACCTTATCGGTTAGCTGGTTTAACCTTGTATGTCTAGCTAAGCCAACTTCAACTCAGTTTGGTAATTATACAACTAGACCTTAGTTGATATCAACTCCACTACACAATTTTACATCAACTCAACCAAAGCTAACATGAACTTGGCTCATTCAGTGGACTCAATCAACAAAGGCTTTAAGTAACAGGAAACTTAATCATCATGGCCTATGTCATTGTTTCTAAGATGTGTAGGTTTTTGAAATTGTTAATTTACAGTTTTAACTATGTTTCAAAAATAATAATCATATAGTAGTTGTTGTAATAAATATCTTATTTATTATGTTTACAAGCTTAGATAACCACTCATTTAGAAATAAATTGAATATGCTTCTTTCCCTTTAGTTCATATATTTTCATGTACTGTTATAGGAATGTAATGAATGTTAAACATCTTACGCAAATAATACAACATTTTTGTATTTTGTTTTGTACAATACTTATTTTATTATCTCTACTTCCAGAAAATGACAACAAACCTAATTGAGAATGAAATTTTCTCAATGTTATCTGGATCAACTCATGTTCAACCATACCTACAAATTGTTGAACTTGAACCAATACAGTCAATGCAAAATTCAACTCCACGATATCGTGTTGCAATTTCAGATGGAACACATAAGAAACACATTATGCTTCCAAAAGATTTCAATGACCTCGTAGCAACAGGCTTGATACAAAAGGGTTCTATTATAAATGTTAAAAGTTGGACTACTTCAACTATTGGTCCATCAACGTAAGTTTGTTATAAATTTCTTATTTCAAATTTAACATTTTTATCGTTAACACATCTGCTTCTAACAATTATTCCTATGACTCTCATTTGTCGTGTAGGTCTATAAAGCTAATAGACTTTACTTCATTTGCACCCTTATTGGCAATACAAAAACTATGAGTGTCCTTATCACATCTAATGAAAAAACTCCTTCCTCATCGAACATAGATCCTTTATCAAAAAGACATTGCACTCTTCCAACTACTCCAACCCCATCCATTCTGCCAGTTCAAATTCCCATCAAATCATTAAACCCTTACCACTCAAATTGGTGCATAAAAGGATACATACAAAGGAAAACATCTCTTCAACAATTTCAGAATTAATACGGACCCGGTAAAGTGTTTGGTTTTGACCTGTTTGATACAGAGGGTGGAGAAATACATATTACATGTTTCAACAATGTCGCAGTTTATTTTTTCGACAAAATCCAACATGGAAATGTCTACATTGTCTCTAAAGGGAATGTGAAAATGGCTAATAAGCAATACAACCACTTGAACAATGACTGGGAAATTTTGTTGAATGCAACATCTACCATAGAACATGGTGCTAGTGAAAAAAACATAATCCAATAGTGCAATTCAATATAAAATCAATCAACGATATCAGAACAACAAACGTCAACTCCATTGTTAACATTCTTGGTATTTTCATAGACATTTCCAGTGTGTGCACTGTACGTAGAAAAGACGGCTCTGAAGTTGCTAAACAAACACTACAACTTCAAGACATGTCTAGATATAACATAGATGCAATATTTTGGGGAGATAATTTTGATGCAGTATCAAAGGAAATCTCCTCCCTATGTGTTGTAGGAAATAACCCCATCATTGCAATCAAATATGCCCATGTTGGAGAATTTAATGGAAAAATGTCGACACTACAACGAGATCCATTATTCTTGTAGATCCTGACATTGAAGAGGTCCACACGCTAAAGTCATGGTTTAAAAAAGAAGGTTTGACTGCAACGTCTACATCTTTGACAACAAGATCTACTTTTGGACATCAACAAAGAAAAATAACAATTGCTGATATTTACAGTATGGACTCCTTAGAGAAACCAACATTCTTCCAATTAAAGGGCACAATAACAAAAATTGGGATGGACAATTTTTACTACATTTCTTGCTCGTCCATTGTTGATGGGAAAAAATGCATGAAAAAACTTATTCCACAAAATAAAGGGATGTGGTTCTGCCCAAAATGCAACGCTGCAGTAAGTGACTGTGATTACAAATACTTACTGAAAATTGACATACAAGATCACATTGGTGAATTAGCTTCAAATGTTGCTTTCGAGGATGAGGGATCTACAATGCTTGGGAATAATGCCAAAGACTTCTATTTATTATCCTCAGATCTAGATCTAATCAAGGAAATTGTCTCCAAAGCTCTATGGACAGATCATATCTTCACACCATCAGTGAAGACATAAAATTTTAAAGGAGTACCACAGTTGAAATGTGTTATCATAAAAGAAGAAAAGTTGCATTTCACGACAGAATGCAACAACATCCTTTGAGAAATTCAGAACATCTCGATATCGTAGATAGATATCGCAAAATGTATTCCTCGCTTTTTGACAATTCCTATTATCGAATTTTATAAATACAATTTTACACGATATACTGTTGCATGCCTTCTCACGAATTTTTTTTATATACCATTGAAATAAGTATTCATCCTCCTTGAATCTAGCATTATGTGAGTAGACAAATTCACATTCTTATCATCTTTTTTATTTTAAAAAATGAGGTAAATTGCTGCAACACACATGAAAATATCTACATGTATAAAGGAAGAATGCTAAAATGTTCTTTCAAACACATTTTCAAATAAAAAATTCACATAAAACTATTCAAAACTTAATTTTTTTTCCTTTTTTTTGCTTTTATACAACAACATGGTTGTTTTCTCCAAATAACACTCTTTTTTTCCCCTCTCTTGCTTATAGGTACCATAAATTTTGAAAATGTCTTCTTCTTGTAATGATGAACATGCTCAAAGATACTATGCAACAAATAAAGAATGAATAAATGCACATCACTGTGAACTTTATCAGACAAAAAAAGACATCATAGAATGTCAAAAACACAAAAAACAGAAGGAAAACCAACATTCCTCGTCTAAAACAACCCACCCCGAAAACAATCCTCCTTTGCAATTATCAAACTCTTTATCTTCTCAGCAAACATCTCAAACAAATACATCCATACCTCATTTCCCTAACCCTTCCTTCGCACATGCTTTCAACAACATTTATACTAATCAAGCACATCGAGATTTCCGTGAAAAGATTGATAAACTTGCACCTAAATTCCCATCCTCCATTTGTCTTCAATCATATCCTGGAATAAATATCCACAATTCCAACCAAATGTATTGCTACTCCAGATGCATCTCTGAAACAGAGGGTCATCGCTTCTCATTATCAAACAACATGGACCCTGGTCCTTAACCAGCTATCCTTACATCTCTTTCACAAATAGAAGAAATGCTCATTTCTAGGGTTAACTCTATACTATAGGTAACACATGCATATGGTGGCCAATATAAATACAGTGGCCACAGAATTTTTTTTCCTCAAGACATTACAAAAATCACAAACATGTTGCCACGACGTGTTGAAAACTTGGACATTCTAATTGTCACTCGTCATAGTAATGACCATAAAGCTTATGATTTCATTGTTAGTAGACATCGCGTTCTCACTGCATTAGAATACAAATTGGGAAATGACCCATACTATAAGAATGCTCGTATTGATAACAACGCACTGGCATCCTTACTAGCAATTCCCATAGATGTATCCTCCTCCCTTCACCATTCCAATACTACAGAAACCTTTGTCCACCTTTCACTTGAACCACCTCATGAGCTCACCGAAGATTCCGCAAACCCATCTGTAAGCCAAACATCATCATTTGTACCTGTCATTCCTAATACAAATCTAGAAATCCAAGAAATCCACCATTATTTACATGCTTACAACCACCAATCTGATACTACAATTGAATGGCCAACAATTGGCTTATCACCAATCAATAAATACAACATAGAAGGTCTACTCTCTATGGCTTTCCCCACCCTTTTCCACACAGGAGTTGCAATGCCAAATCAAGCAAGAATGAAAGCAGTGTAGTTACATGAATATGCATTTCATCTCATACGTTACTATGACAACAGATTTGGAAAGCACCCACGCTTTTGTTATTACATATATAATCTCATGATGCGGCATCACAGTCAAGCAACAACATCAATTTTTGTGAAAAAGGACATTGCAGATAACTTCCCAATATCTATTCAAGATCTGAACATCCGATTAGAAAATTTTCTAGATGAGCAATTGGTAGAGCAAGTCATGTGATTTAGTTCCTCTTTACGTGGAACAAGATCGTTTTGGCACAAAGTTAAAAATGAACTAAAAAACATGATATCTCAACTTGGTTGTCCAATGTTCTTCTTCACATTAAGTGCAACTGATACAAAATGGTCTGATCTTCATGCAATCATGCCCGGATGTCAACCATTTGATATTGCAAGACAACAAAATTGGAGAAATGATAATATTATCTCTAACCCACATTTAACATCACTATATATGCACCATATATTCACAGCATTTCGTGAGGTTATCTTAGAGAAACACTTGCAGACAAAAGACTACTGGTATAGGTACACAATCTACTGCATTTTTTTCAAAAGACTGTAAACATCATACCTCACCTATTACAAAATTATCTTACAGAAATGCATACTTGACAGGTATGAATGGAAACATAGGGGATCTGCACACATCCATGGTTTCCTTTGGATAGAAAATGCACCTGATATGGAAAGCCTCAACTGGCAAGACATAGAAGCAGTTGATATTACTAGACAGTTCTTTGACAAATATATTTCCACTTGGATCCCTTGTACTCCTTCGATTTCAAACCAACCAATTGCTCCAACAAATCCCGAAGACCCTTGTCTATTGTCCACACCACAAATCTTCAAAACCAATCCTTTCAATGACTATGAACAACTCATCAATTGTGTTGAACATCACACAAAATGCACCGAAAGCACATGCCTAAGAAAGAATGGATCCTCATTCCAATGTTGTTATAAAGTACCATGGGAATTACATCCAAAATTAGCCTTATTCATTGACTCCAATGGCCAAAAAACATACACCCTTACTCGCAACGACGATCGACTCAATACCCATAACCCTACCATCCTATATATTTGGTGTGCAAATGTTGACTACCAACCAGTACTCTCCATACACGCTGTACAAAAATATATTGCCAAATATGCATCCAAAGCAGAAAAAAATCTGAAAGCTTCCACCACATGCTATGTAGAATTGTCCTGGCTCCACCCATTGCTGACCCAGCAACATCTGCATTTCGAAAATTTCTTACAGAAACCCTTGTTGATCGTGACAATGGAGCACAAGAAACCTGCCATATGTTGCAAAAATTACCATTAACATTGTGTAGTCGACCATTCTTTTCTTTAAACGTAAACCAAAAAATTCTTATGCACCTTCACAAATGAACACCACCTCTACTACATCCCCACACATCATAGATGCATATATCCAACGCTCTTCTACCGTAGAATTCACATCACTTATAGAAGTAGCAAGATCCTGGTTGTATGATCCTCGTTGCAAAACAAACAAATGGAAACAAATACCTACAAAAGCAATTATTTGGGTCATACCACGTTACTCCTCCATACCACCCAAAACTGAACCTTGCTACGCTAACTTTTGCAGAGTTGAACTTATGCTATACAAACCCTTTCGCTGTATTGTACAAGATATAGGAGATTCTGTTGCAGAATTCATCACAAATTGGCAAACATTTTGTCCATTCTACAAACCTTGGCATCAACACTGCACACTATCTGATATTTAATCTGTCGCAAATGATACCTCAACTATTCATGAAACCAATCCTCCAGATACCATGGAGATAAATGAATGGGAATTACTTTCCCAATTACACCGTACAAATGAGCTTCTCTTAAATGACCTTGACATGCTTGGCCTTCGTGGCTTTGATGACAACCATAACTGGAATCATACCCCTATCCCATTAGATCTACAAAATAAGTCCATACAATTCATTGAGAATAGCCGCTCCATCCAATGCATTCTTCAAACACATCAACGTATCCTAGCAACCCTTACTACATTATCTCCAATGCAAAGAAAAGCTGTAAATATTATTTCTAATCATTTTGCTAAGAAGGATTATTTAACCACTCTTAGAATGATAATACAAGGCATTGCTAGTATAGGAAAATCCCTCCTTATCAATTGCATCAAAGACATGCTCATAACCCTTGCAAGCCGAGAACCTTCACTGATCATGCTCCTCGCCCCTACAGGGGTTGCTGCCTTCAACATACAAGCATCGACAATCCACTCTGCTCTGCACCTTCCTATAAAGAATCTTACGCCCTTAGAAGGTAATGCTCTTGCAAATTCCAAGAAGAACTCAAGCATATAAGGTACATACTAATCGATGAAATGAGCTTCATTGGGCCAAAGCTTCTCAGCCATTATGATGAATGTCTTCGAGAGGTATTTCCACAACAAAGAAACACTCCTTTCGGCAGCTATTCCATTATATTGGTTGGTGATCTCAGTCAGCTACCACCCCTCAAAGACATACCTCTATATGCAGGGACGAGCCACGGAAGTGCACTATGGAACACTTTCAACACAGTCATCACATTAGACATAATATTTCGTCAACAAGGTGACGACATCACCTAGGTTACTTTCAGGAACATCCTCTAGAACATTAGAGATGCAAATCCAACAATTGACGACTACAACATACTCATGTCGCGTATCGATTCCTTTTTATCAGAAGATGAAATACATTCCTTCCATGATTCCATGCATCTATTTCCAACAAAAGCTCAAACAATGGTCCATAATAAGCAAATGATAAAATATCTGAACACTCCAATCGTAAGATCCATTGTTGAAGATGACAACACATACTCCAACATTTCCTTAGAAGATGAGCAACTTGAGGGAATTGTGTTACTATGCAATGGCGAAAAAGTTATGTTAGCTTCCAACCTTTGGGTTTCAGCCAGACTTGTTAATGGTTCCCTCAGAGAAATTGTAACCATATTTTACAAAGAATCAACTGCACCACCACAAATTCCAACATTTGTTGTCATAGCTTTTCCCAAATACATCGGGCCTCCTTGGGATGAAAGAAACCCCATTCACTTGCCTATTCTAGCAATGAAATGAAACAGACGTACACAAATTCCACTGAAGATGTCTTGGGCTTTAACCATACATAAATCTTAAGGTATGACACTTCCAAAAGAAACAATTGACATTGGGAAAATAGAACGTCAAGGTCTCACATTCACAACAATTTCAAGAGTACTTTCTCTATAAGATCTCTGGATTAGCCCCGCTTTCAGTTTCGATCGTTACAATAAAATGAAGGACAACAAAAACATTACTCACAGAAAACACGTGGAATAAATTCTTCGTTCAATGCCACCTCCAGATAATCAACTCCAATCCATACTTTAACATCACCAAAATGTTTCCTCTATTTATTTAGCTCATTCTATTTCATAACACACCTTTCATATCTTTCAACAACAACCAAATTTAATCATTAATAATAATTATGTAAATATTAGAATGTCTTTATATTATCTATACATCTCATTCTAACATTTTCTTTCTTTTGCAATAGGAAATATGGACTCAGAAATAGCATGACTATGTAACTATTGGGACGAAATCAAGGCATCAATACTCACATTACAACATATACAAAATAAATTTCTTCCAGCACCAAACCCAACGGTACCATTATATCGCCTGCGTCCAACCATACAATTATTACAACAAATAAAAGCTTCCCTGCAACGCATAAACGACATTCACCAACGTGACAAAATCCGAAAAAGATGAGCAGAATGGCAAGCAAGAAATATGCATCTCCAACTACGCATAAATCTCCAATGGTGTTCAGTATGCCATCATTCACCATGCATCTTTGACTAACAATATATAAATCCCCGTGGCAAAAGTAACTTCATTTCCATCATTCCAAATTCATTTTAACACAACTCACTTGCAAAGTATTACTAATAAATTTCCACAACTCACTTACATATTACAAATTCTAACAAAAGATACATTTTTCAAGTTCATTACTGCTTCTTCAGGTCTTCTATGCCTCCAACAATCTTTGATGCGACTTCAAATATGGAATGACAACCACAATGTTCTTTAGAATATTATATTGCTTCTTTAACCTCTTCTATTACAATTCACTACTTGTATTTTCCAATTGAAACATGAAAAAGGATGTTTCTAAATCAAATACCATTCTGATAGTTTAAGTCTTCACAACCAATTCATTATCAATGGGTTTTAACATATTTTTTTAACAAAATCAATTTATTTCAATGAATATAATACATGTTTTAAATATATGTTTTAAGGTGTCTAAACAAGTTCAATGTATATTTATGACTACATGTATTCCATTTCGTAGCCACTTTAACCCCCAAATATGGTTTTCAGCATGGCTTCCTCAAATTAAAACTCAAAATCATCGACCCTTGCTTTCAAAAAAGCCCATAAAAGCCCATTCACATTTCAATATTCTTCCACACACTATGCATTACGGCGTTTCCTTTGCAACATTAGGTGCAAATGCTAGTTTTACAAATAGAAATTTACAACAGATTGCTTATTTCATATATAACAATGATCGATAGAGGAATAAGCTTAACCATGGAAAAAATACCACAGTTACAACTTAACTTAAGCTTAACCATGGAAAAAATACCACATGTTACAACTTAACTTTATCAACAGGAGAAATATTTATTTCAACATTTAGTAATCAAATTTTTTATTAATAATAACAAAACACATTTAAATAAAACTTTTATTTTTGTTTTATTAATTAGAAAAAATTGAAAAAAATTAAGAAATAATAAAAATATTAAAGTAATTATCACTTATCATATCATATATATTTAGCAAAGATAACAGTTACCAAAAGTAATTGATGTTTATTTGTTTAATTAATTAGGAAAAAAATTAAAAAATATTTAAGAAATAATAATATATGAAATAATTATCAATTATCCTATCATATATGAATTTGTAATAATAACTTGCTTGTGAGGATTAAATGGTTTACTTATGTTTTTTTAATTAATTAGAAATTTTTTTTTAAAAGATATTTGAGGAACAATAAAATATGAAATAATTATCAAATTATCATATCATATATGAATTTGTAAAAGTAACTTCTTGTGAGGATTAAATGGTTTAATTTTGTCCTTTTTCATTTGATAAGAAAAGTGTGATATTCTAGCTCTACAAATGTAATGGAAAGGGTGCCTTGAATATATTTTTTACTATGTGCATCGCTCCATAAATATAGGCCCTTGAAAACCAAATCAAGTGGTTGTGGAGTCTTGCACAACACCCATAGATTTCATTAACGCCTTCTTGTGAGTCTTGGAAAACATCCATAGATTTCATTAACCCCTTCTTGTGGCAATGCATGTGAGCGCCAAGCATTATGAAGAATTGTCATTATGATTTTTCAAAAATTTTGAAATGAAAGGTTTGAATTATCATTATGAGTTGTGACAGGTTTGAATGTGAAACTTTGCTATGATGTTTAGGATAGACATTTATCGCCTTAAATATTTGGATAATTCTCATAATTCCTCACCCTAACATTTCTTTATAATGTTTAATAAGCTTTTTTCTTGGTCTAAAGCCCTACCCAATGGTAATTAGAGAACTATTTTTTTTCCTTGTTTGTGTCCCTGTTGCACTATATGTATAGGAAGCTAGGGTTGCATATAGGAGCATTTAGATGTGATAAGGAAAGTTTGGTACTCTGATATGATTTTCTCTACAAATATGATTGCATATAGGAGCACTTAGATCTGATAAGAAAACTATTGCATATAGGAACATTTAGATTTGATAAAAAAAGTGTGATACTCTGTTATAATTTTCTCTACAAATGTGATGGCAAGTGTTCCTTGAATATATTTTTCATGCTCTATATATATTTTCACTATCAGCCAAAATAACAAAAGTGACCAACTTCATATCATTAGTTCAGAAATACAATGAAAAAATAATAGATTAAATAATATTTAATAGGTCAAGAATCCACAAAGAAAAAAATACTCAGTGAGTAGGAAATCAAATCAACATAAAATGGTTAGCGACATCCATATAAAATCATCATCAATATGTAAGTAGGATTTGTTCAAAAGCTAGGTTCATTATAAGATTCTTCAAGTTGGCAAGAAGAGTGCCTAAAGAAAAGATAATATAAACAACATATTCTCAAGAGAAAAAATAGTCATGCATGAATGACACAGAATCTCCCAATTCACTCTGAACTCTCATCACCTAACATTGGAAACAAGGATATAGAAAGGTATAAATCAAGAAAATTCTATGCTTCTTTTTTAGGCAAGGAGAAGTTGATGATGAAGTGTATGTGATGTTGTGATGTATTGTATATAAGGAAGGACGAAAAATTAATAAATGATGAAGATTTGAATAATTCATATAACATGTTAATTTTGACCTCTAAACAAGAAGTTATATGAAAAATGTTTGACAACTTTAAAAAATGAGGATTGACAATAAATAAGGAAAAGAAACAATAGAACACGAAGATCTAAATGGTTTAAAGTTTACATAGCTTGTTCGGTTTTTCTTCTAATGAAGCAAGAAGCTATATGAAAAATGTTTTATAACTGATTACTTACAACACACATAGAGTAAGTTGAGACAACCCAAAGTATTTTTTTGTACAAAATTTATTGTAACCTTTCCCTCCATCCAATAGATATTGCTGAGGCTTTTGAAGAAAGAGTATATTCTAGTCTATAATTTGATCCACAATAATAGAAAAGGGCTAGGGATGTCATAAGCTAAAATAAATGGTCTTTTTCATTGGCACAATGATGTATTGACATTCTTAGTTGAAATGGATCCTATTAGCTAAATGGTGGTGAGACACACTATAAAATTCAAAATAGATATATGTTATGGCATGCAAATTGCTTATAGACCATCCAACTTTCCCATTTTATACAACAATTTCTAACAATAACCACTCAAGGTGCTCTCCAATTTTTGAAACCCCCACCCATGCTGGGGTGATCCCGTGGTTTTTGAAAATGGTTCATATACGAAACAGATAACAAGAAAGTCAATATTGAGATATAATAATTGAAATTTTGAATCATTATGAAAAACAAAACATCACATTATCTCACATAATATATCCAATGATGCAATGGTTTGAGATGATGGCTGATTTTTGAATCATGATAACTAGGTGACAAACAAGACTAAGTTGCATCCATAAGCAGAACATCACATCGGCTCATAGAATAAATCCAAGGCTACAATGAATCCCCATCAACATAGGCCTCATGATTTGTAAGGCTCAAGGAAGTAGTATTGTAGTAAGATTTCATTGCAGCATGGTCGATGGATGTCATAAAATAATTTGGACTTTCCAATGACTAAATTCTCATGGGGCTACAAAGGTCACTGTGTGCTATTTCCACATGCATTTTTCTTCATCCAATTTTTTTTGTCAAAGGTATCCCTATCATTATTGTCTAAAATGGAAAATTCAAAATAACTCTTTCATTTTGTTACCAATTAGATAGACAAGTAGGTTATATAAATTTTGAGGCCATTATTTTAAAACCAAGGTGAGGTGTGGTATTTTGATGTGTCATGCTTATGGACCACACTTGCTTGATTTTCAATATAAAAATGTTTAAATGTTTTTGATTGATCTCTACATTATTTTCAACTGCATGGCATTGGTTAGATTTAATTATTAAGCAAACTCTAGTGGATTAAAACAAGAACATGGAAGATACTAAGGAGGTTAGTGGTAAAGGGAAATGTGATGTTTTGAATAGTTGCAAGGATCATTAAGGAAATAATACAAAGGTGAGTCAATCTTCAAAAAAGAAACACAAGAAATTCTCCCAAGAAGAGGTGTAGTTGATGTTATTCTTGGGCTCAATTTCGATATTGGAGATATGTGCATTTTTATTTAGTGGTAGATCTTAATTGACATAGAAATTCAAAAATTATTTACAAAATTGTTATAGTCCTCTGCAAATAAATGTTTCAAACTATAAAAAAATTTCTTTGTACTAATTAAGGTTGTCTACAATAAGAGTAAGTGATCAAGAAGAAACATGGAGGAATTGTACCAAAACAAGCTGTGGTTTTGAAGGTAGCAAATCACGATCTATTTATTTATTTACAAGGCATTCATGTTGGCATAATTAGACAAGGTCTTTAACTTCAACATAGGTCTCATGATTTCTAAGGCTCGAGGAAGCAATATTGCAGTAAAATTTCATTGTAGCATGGTCCTTGCATTTTGTTCATATTTTTTATCTTTCAACATTTTCCAAAGAAACATTAATTACTATTATATGTTATTGCCTCATGATGTTTCCTTTACAACATCTGGTACAATTACTAGTTATTAAAGTGGTTGATATATGCTTATTATACTATATCAATTACCATTTACTAATATGATTGTAATGCCTAAATATATCAATCACATTTATTAATGTGATAGATATATACAGTTTACAATATTAAATTTATTAAATAAAAAATTATATTTAAAATAGAAAAAAGCTATAATATATTATATGATAATATAATTAATATTTAGTTTTATAATTAAAATTTTAATATTAATATATTATATTTATAATTAATAATAACGAATTAATTATTAATAATTATATATTATTAATATTAAATTTGATCATAAGATTACGTATTTTTATTTGTTATTATCTTTTTTATATATAATAGTTATTATTATTATAATGTTAATTATTATTTTATTTTATTTTATGCACCCAACATTAATACAAGAATATGACTTACATTATTGTCAATATTGTGTGTTAATAATTTTACATAAATAAAGTAATTTATTGCATTACTAAATATATTTTAATTAATTATTTTAAAAATTTTAATTGGTTTAAAAATAAATTTAATATCTATCACATATGTTTAATGGTGGATTATATGTTCATTTTCATATTATGTTTTATTATTTGTTAGTTTGAAAGTTCAAATATCACATATGTTTAGTGGTTGGTTATATGTTGATTTTCATATTATGTTTTATTATTCGCTAGTTTGAAAGTTCAAAAGTGTGTATCTTCATCCTAAAATTGAAATGTAATACTTTAAATATAATATATATTGTAATTGAAAAAAAAATATTAGATTAAATAATATTTCAATTGATAATAACAAAAATTAATTATGATCATTATATATTAATTTAATTTAAAATTTTGTATCATAAAAACATCATTTAAATTATTGCTAAATTTTTTTATATATGAAATAATTATTATTTTATTTTATGCACCACACATTAATACAAGAATATGACTTACATTATTATCAATGTTGTGTATGTCAATAATTTTACATAAATAAAGAGCCCCAAGGGTTAGCTTAGTTGGTCAAAAAGCATTCCTCGCCATCGGGAGGTTATAGGGTTGAATCCACCCGAAGCCCTTGGGGTCAGGTCTTGCAGTAGGCCAAGGGGCGATTTAGCCTAGTTATCGCCCAAATTTTTCGGTGGACATAGCGATCAGCTTAGCTATCGCCCAGATTTTTCGGTGGACATAGCGATCAACCTAGCTATCGCCCAGATTTTTCATTGCCCAGATTTTTCGGTGGACGTATCGATTAGCCTAGCTATCGCCCAGATTTTTCGGTGGACGTAGCGATCAACCTAGCTATCGCCTAGATTTTTCGATGGACGTAGCGATCAGCCTAGCTATCGCCCATATTTTTTGATGGACATAGCGATCAGCCTAGCTATCGCCCAAATTTTTCCGTGGATGTAGCGATCACTCACTCACCAAAATACTAGTAAACCACATGAAAAAAAAATATATAAATAAAGTGATTTATTTCATTACTAAATATATTTTAAAATTTTTAATAATTTTTAAAATAAATTTGATATCTATCACATATGTTTAATAATGGGTTATATGTTCATTTTCATATTATGTTTTATTATTTGTTAGTTTGAAAGTTCAAATATTAGATATGTTTAGTGGTTGGTTATATGTTTATTTTCATATTATGTTTTATTATTCGTTAGTTTGAAAGCTCAAAAATGTGTATCTTCATCCCAGAATTGTAATGTAATACTTTAAATATAATATATATTAGCAATTTAAATAATATATATAAATAAATATATATATATATATATATATATATATATATATATATTATATATATATGAGAGATTAAATATAAAATTTTAATTGATTTTTTATTTCAATTATTATAATATTAATTTTTTATAAAAAATTAACAAATAATTAAATATTAGTTCATTGAAATTTAATTGGTATAGACTCATTTTTATTATATGTTTATGTATTTTAAATAAGGTTGTTATTTCAAGATATTTGACTTCTTTTATATTATGGTAAACAAGGAGTTAAAATAGGAAAGGAAAGAATATGGTATATTTGAAAAATATCTTAGGGTCGAAGAAACACCATTGAATAAGGGGATAGCTTTTGGGGTGTATGACTAGATGATTCTGGTCCATTTTGTACTCACATTCGTTTGTACCACAATAATTTCTTACTAAGGGTTAGGAAGGTGGGACATCTATGGGATTTTGAAGCAATGGCTCTTACATAAGGAGTGCTTTAAGTCTTAAGAGTACACTATTCTATCTCTATTGGAAAAAGAAAAATAAAATATATTTAAAAGGTAAATAAATTATTATCACTCATGATACGAAGAGACATTATAAAAAATTACAAATTTTAAATGTAAATCAGTGAAAACTCTAAGCTTATACATATAACTTTTCTTTATGAACTATAACTTTCAGTAACTAGTACACCCATATTAAAAATATTAATGTGGTTAATAGAACCTAAGGCTTCATTTGTGTTTGCCATTGATAAATATATAACAAAAAAAACTATTGTAACAAAAAAATATTATTAACTTTGATTTTACTTAACCCTTAAGAACCCCCTCTCTTAAGAACCCCTCTCTTGATAATATAGAAGTGTTAAAAAAATTTATATCCTTTACAACCAATATATAATTTAATTTAATTTGTCATTCTTGATTTTGAAACCGAAAATTGTGAACTTTCATTTCTCAAACCATTAATCTAATTCGTTGAATTGTAAGTTACACAAAGAATATTCCTAATTTATCCAATCAAGACTGTCCGAATAATTTTTTATTTATGAAAAATCAAAAATCCCTCGTACCCAATTCCAATATAGTCCACTATCACAATAATAATCACGACCTTTGTTCATGCGACCACGAAGATTGTTCCATAGCCAGCGATGAACTGTTGGTCTACCACAGTCGGCCAGAAATAATGATAGTCAGCAGGATTTACAGTAGAATCTCTTGCTACCTTTGTATATAAATTTTAACCATTGTAATGCAATCTTCAAGTTGTTGAGTTGAGTCTTCAACTCTGATACGGTATCAGATTCAGGGTTGTGAGGGCTCGGTGGTGTGAAGAGTGTGTAGAGTCTGCCCTATTGTTGGAGAGCGTTGTTTAAGACCTATGAGAGAGTCCGTTGTGCACAGAGTGAGCTCTAAGGTAGATGTTGTTGTGGGAAAGTGACATAGAAGCTTGTGTGATAGTTGTTCGAAGTTGTGAGGAGTTGACGCAGTGGTGTAATGGGTTTTTGGATTAGTTTGTTTTCGAAAAATGTGGTGGTTACAATGGGAGTAGCGTTCATTGTATGATTGTATGAGGAGGACACTAAACTTGGTGCAGTGGTGCTGGACTGTGGTGGTCCAAGATGGTGCGCGCTTGATTCAAGGTAGAAATTGCGGGAAACGTGTTTCCAGGCCGTTTGAGCAATGCATGTGTAGGAGGCGCATATTGTTGGTGTGAAAGTTGAGGAGTTGCTATGCAGCCAAGGGAAAGTCAAGATCTGTGTGGAGTTGCAATTTTCTGACTAGCTCGTGTGAGGAGAAGTGTAAACGGGTTTAGTGGTGCGGTGATCCTAAGTAGTCCAACATGGTGCAATGCTTATTGAAGAAATTGGAAGGATTGCGGATATCAGTGTTTGAAGAAATTGATCTATTATGCGTGGAGTCACAAAACTTGACACTCGAGTTCAAATCCTGTGAGAGCGGAGTGGTGCATGAGCGTGGAAGACGCTCGAACTCATGACCTCAGCGGAAGCCTGCACGTTCTTGTTGCAAGAGGTTCGAGATTTGCCATCACAGAGATTGGTTGTGATCTTTCCATTTGCTCTGTTCTTCGCCATTTGAAAATTAATATTGCTTTGTTCTCGAGCAATTGGAGATTAATCTTGCTTTGTGCTTCACCGTCAGTACTGCCTCAATATGTGCTTTACCTCATGGCTGATTCGTCTGATACGTTCTTACTTCATGGAAGTATCTGAATAAAAAATCCTACCCTAGAGGATTGGAACGTGCGGAAGTTGATAGTTTTTACTGTGACCTGAAACCTTCATATGGAGCGTGGGGTTCTGGTTTTGCTGCTCTACCCGTTGGTGTGGATGTGTAGTTTGCAGTATAGTTACCCAATTTGAATTCAATTTCAATTCAGTACAAGAAAAAAATGAGTATTTAAAATTCAATACTTCAAAAATTTGGAAATATAAATCTTATCAATTTTATATTTTTACTTTCTATCTTCCTGAACTAATTATTTAAAAACTAGAATAATTAAAAATACTATAACTATATTTAATATTATCTAATTCTATAAAAAAAAACCATAAACTTCTATTATTTTTAAAAAAGAGTAATTGCCTCAAACCATAAATTTTAATATCTATTTTAAAAATGAAAAATAATTTCATTATTAATCAATAACGAAATCTAAATTCATGCTCATAGATTTAGCCTTTCCAAATAAATCTAGTTGAAAGCAGACTTTCAAAAGTTGATTTTGTTCTTCTAGTTAAATGCTTCATATTCTACTCATTTCATGTGGATTTAGTTGAAAGCAGACTTTCAAAAGTTGATTTTGTTCTTTTAGTTAAAAGTTGCACATTCTACTCATTCTAGGGAGGGGAAGCACACCCAAACCTTAATTCATGGTTTTCCATTTTGGAGCGTACAAAATATAGTTACCAAATTTGAAAAAAAATATGTATAAAATTTAATATGGAAAAAATTTCAAATTATATATCTTACAAATATTTATAAATAAGAAATTATTAATCTTTGTTGTAATTTATTATTTTAGTAACTATAAACTTACTATTTTCTACCATATTTCAATATGACACTGATTGTTTTTCACAAACACAAATTTTCTAATATGAAATTTACTATTTATATACTTTTTAATATAGAAATTTCCATTTTATATAGAAATTATATATCTTATAAATATTTATATATAGAAATTTAATAATCTTTGTTACATGAATTTATTATTTTAGTAACTATAAACTTACTATTTTCTCCCATAATTTAATATGAAACTGATTGTTTTTTATAAATACAAATTTTCTAATATACAATTTACTCTTTATATACTTTTTAATATAGAAATTTCAAATTTTTTTTAAAAATTTTTTTACAAAATTAAACACATTATATTTTAACATAAAACTTTTTTAAATATTAAATTTATATTACAATTATTTTTTTTTAGCCAATTTCATAATTTTTAATATATCATCTTTTTTCTTACCAAAAATAACCAATTTAATTTATTATTCACGTTATCCCGTACCTAACTCGAATTAATAAATTTTCACACCGAATAATCGTATTTCCGAATTTTCCAGTCCGATATGGCCGAACTTGGTAACTATGGTTTGCAGTGGAAGAGGCTATGAAAAAACGATGAATATGAAGCCTGAAATTGCACTTGCAGTGACCAAGACCATATTTGAGAGTGATTCTGCTCGCGACTTGGTTACACTTAAATTTTAATATTAATATAACCCTAGGTTAAATTTTAATATATGATATTTGCATTCCATTTTGATTATTTTGAATAAAATGCATGCATTCTATCTGGGGTGAAAATGGATCACTATTTAATGTTGTAATGCATGTTATTTATGACTGATAATTTGATGGTTACAAATTTCTTTGATATTTATGTTTATTTCAATCAGTGGTCAAATATTTGAAGGGCAGGTCTTAATATCATTTAGAAGGGTATATATCTAGGTCGCACTTCTATAATGAAAAACATAAAAAAAGCAATTCAATTGACAATAGTAAATTATTTTCAAATTTCTTTTTATTTTTTCACAAACAAAAAGATACTTACTATGTCAAAGGCTGCATTAGTAAATGAATTAATTCTCACACGTGTGATTGAGGAAATGTAACCACATAAGATCATATTGCACAGGCTTGAACTCAGCCACATTGAACCAACTATAGGGACAAAATCATAGTTGGGAAACTGCGTATGAGTACAAAAAATAAACATATATACATAATTACATTTTAATGAAATTGAAATAAAAATAAAAATACGAAGAAACAAAAATACTTATATTAAAAATATATGGAAGGTCTCATTTATAAAATTAAAAATAAATTCTAGCTTATATAGGAATTATCAGTGTAATTCTAGCTTATAAACTTCAAATTTGAACAAATAACTATTCTATTGTCTATTAAAACTCTTTTGGAAAGCTGAGACTTCCAATATTTGCACTTTTGAAATTATTGGAACTATAGTCCCTGTACTTGGCCGCAAAATTGATCTAAGATAGCTTTTTCTTTCAGTTATAAAACTTTGACAGTGGTGGTCCTCCAGCTTAACATATCTTGTGCAATATCTTGCAATGATTACATTCAATATGTGTTAGAAAAACTTCACATACAAACTTGAAAAATATGGTTATGCTTTC
>APFE030326002.1:86682-123193 GCA_000404065.3 Pinus taeda | reverse complement strand
GGTGTTTTTGCATTTAAATTGAATTAACTAAATGTATGAATTATGTGTCTAAATTAAAATAAGTATGGAAATTTTAAAGACCGAAAATTTTCTTCAAATTGAAGATTGAAAATTTGAAGGATGGAAAAAAATTTCCAAGTTTAAAAATGTTAGAAAATCTTATTAATCCTCAATATTAAGCAAAAAAATGTTTAGCAATATTTTTGTAAGAATACAAATTTTTTTAATTATTTTATAGTCTCTAAATTAGTATAAAATTTAGGTGAACCATTTTTAGAATAAACGGAAATTCGCAAATTTTTTTTTGTAGAAAACCATGGAAAATTAACTCACTTGGAAACATTGGCCCCTATAACTTTCCTTGAAAAACAAAAAAAATTCATCTGCCTTTAATGTCAATATTACAATAATAAAAAAAATCATTTGAATACATTACAAATATATCATAGATTCATCTTAACCTAGTCCAAAATTATATCATAGATTCATCTTAACTTAGTCCAAAATTATCACCAATATATGATTAAGCATTAAGCTAATTCTATAATATAACAAATATTCATATAAAATAAAAAATAAAAAAATTAACAAAATTAAAAAAGCCTCTGTAATTTTTTTAAATAATTAATTTATAACCAATATTTAATAAAACTAAAATTAAACAAAACATTTACTCTCATTTACATATTTTCATTTTAACTTATATTTTTTATATTTATATATATTAATAAATAGAAATATATATTAATAACATATTTGTAACATTCCATTAAAAAAAAAACACGTAATATAATGCTATTTGTGATGACTTCTTATTCTGGTAACTCTCTATTGATATATTGTGAAAATTTTATATAATATTTCTGAGTGAAAGGAGATGAATAAACTAATGGGCATATATCAAACTATGATTTGAACTAAATTCTGTCTCATTATATTGTTACAATCTCAATTTATTGGAACAGATTGAAATCACCTCTATTCAGTGATTATGCTAAATGCACGATATAGTCATTGTAAATGGCCAGTTACCAAGACCAACTCTTTTTTAATCAACGGGACACTGTGGGATTCCACTATTCACTAGTTTTTCTCTGCTCTCATATTTTGGACATCCCTTAATTGGAATATGGTGATTCAATCTTTGGTGAAGTTAATTTAATTCAAATTCACTGGGCAGATTTTTGGAGATTCAATTTCTTATTTTAATTGCACATTTCTGAAATATTTTATTCAATTCAAAATATTTCTGGTATGAAGTTCTCTATCAAGCAACTAGTTGCTAGCATGATATAGCAAATGCAAAATATTTTTCCCGATTGTAGTGGTTAGTGTAAAAAGAACAAAGTTGTTCAAGACAAGAAAGTACTAGAGGTACATGTCGAGAAGGTACTGCATTGGGAAGTTGGAACTCAGACGTGTACTAGTGAAAATACTCCTGGTATTGGAGGTAGTTAAGAATGAACCTAGTGGAGATAGTCCATATAATTAAAAGGAAAATGATGTTTCCTTCTTAAAATGTCTTTTATTTAGTGCACACAAACTCTCAATTCAGATGGCAGCGTTTATACATAAGTTTCATCTGAAGGCAGCGTTAATCAATTGAATTGAAAGTGGAAGATACAGTTAAAATGAGAAGGACGATTCATTTTCATCTTGGCTGACACATGTTCATCACAAAGACATTTAGATGCCAACCCTTATTTCATATAATTAATCTGAAGCAGGCCATTACTTGAGAGTGGGGTGAGTCTGTAAAGCTTCAACTTTATTTTTACCCGGCAATTTTAATGAGATTGCGACTGAATAAGAAGAAAAATGACTGAGACGGCATATGTACATTATTCTCTCTGAAAATTATATGCTTTTGAAAGAAACCAATCCACACAAACTCTGAATTCAGATGCCAGCCTTTATACACAAGTTTCATCTGAAGGCTGCGTCAATCAATTGAATTGAAAGTGGAAGATACAGTTAAAATGAGAAGGACGATTCATTTTCATCTTGGCTGACACATGTTCATCACAAAGACATTTAGATGCCAACCCTTATTTCATATAATTAACCTGAAGCAGGCCATTACTTGAGAGTGGGGTAAGTCTGTAAAGCTTCAACTTTATTTTTACCCGACAATTTTAATGAGATTGCGACTGAATAAGCAGGGAAATGACTGAGACGGCATATGTACATTATTCTCTCTGAAAATTATATGCTTTTGAAAGAAACCAATCCACACAAACTCTAAATTCAGATGCCAGCCTTTATACATAAGTTTCATCTGAAGGCGGCGTCAATCAATTGAATTGAAAGCGGAAGATACAGTTAAAATGAGAAGGACGATTCATTTTCATCTTGGCTGACACATGTTCATCACAAAGACATTTAGATGCCAACCCTTATTTCATATAATTAATCTGAAGCAGGCCATTACTTGAGAGTGGGGTAAGTCTGTAAAGCTTCAGCTTTATTTTTACCCAGCAATTTTAATGACATTGCAACTGAATAAGCAGGGAAATGATTGAGACGGCATATGTACATTATTCTCTTTGAAAATTATATGCTTTTGAAAGAAACCAATCCCCATATTACTTGGTACCGTCACTGCTGCATGGATAGAGGACAATCTTTCAGGGTGAAGCTGATGAAGCACCAGACACTGGACACTGTAACTGGGGACATTGTTTTTGTATTGCATTTGAAAGATCACTCTAAGTTACGTTATGACATGCATTTCATCAACAAAACTGTCAATACTCATCAACCAGAAATTGACTAATTTCTTCAAACTCTACAAGGGACTAACAAGATTGCTCCTTTCTCCATTACTGTTTATTTTAGTTATTGATGGTCTCAGCAGAGGCATTCTATTGGCTAGAGAAAATGGACTAATTGCTAGATGCGGGGTAATAAGAACAACTGGTATTTCACATCTCATGTTTGTGGATGACCTGTTGTTTTCTAGAAAAATAAAGTAAGAAAACTACAAGCATTCCACAACATACTTTCCAGATTTGGGGTGGCATCTAGAATTATTATGAAAAAAGATAAATTTGTTCTCTGATTACTAGTATCTTGCCTCCAAGTCACTAGCACATTTACTAACACTGATACAAGTAACTCATTCAGAAATTATGAATATGAAAACATACCAGGAATTGGGAATCCGCAAACAAATAAAATCCAGTACGTTAGGAAGCCTGTGGAATGCGCTCCTCTCCAAGCATAAATTGTGCTTAAACCTTGCTTGACAGGTGTTTGCTGAATCATAAATCTATGATCCTCTCCAGCTTAAATCGTTTGCAAACCTTGCTTTAGGCAGCTTTCAAGCACAACCCAGTAAAAGGACCCAATACATGACCCATATTAATATCTAGTGGCTCTCAATTGAAACTACCAAATGAAATGATATCAAAGGGTAATGTGAAATAATAATTAATAAGAAATTTGATCATATGCATAATTAGAAAAAACAACTCAAAAAGAAACTATTGTTTTTTAAATGGGAGCAACTTAGAAACTGCCAAATGTAATGGTATGAAAAGGTAATTTTGGCATAATAAATAATAAAAACTTGCATCATATGCACAATTAGAAAAAAACAACTCAGAAAGAAACTGTTATTTTTGAAATGGAAGTTTCTCAAAATTTAAGTTTTCACATTAAGGAAATCCCCAAATTCAACATTCTTAAAATTTAATTCTAAAAAAAATGAAATTTAAAAAAAGGTTGAAAATTTAACAGCCCTTCTTAAAAAAATTTAAAATATTATTCCAATTTTTTTTTTAAATGACAAAAATCATATTTTAATTTTTTTTTGACGTGTAAAAATCTCTTCTTACTTCTCTGACGTGCCAGAGACCCTTTGAAGGGATCTGACGTGTTCAATTTTGAACACTGAGATTCCCAATATAAGTTGATTTACAGAGGATATTCATAAAGGAACCAGATAGCCTGCTCTCGGTATAGTTGTGTTCACTGCATCTTGATGATTCAAATATCTAGTGAATGATAGAATAATATAGTGCGCTGAATAAAATCATGAAATGGATAAGTGTGCTGCACTTTCGTAGAATGTTTAGATTGTTCCATAATTGAAGCGCAATTAAGTTTTTCATGTCACGGTGCATTTTGAAACATTTTGGGTTTATCCAGAGAGTTGCAAGATGCATTTCATAGCATTATATTTATATTTTAGTAATAATATTGGTTATTATAATTATAATTTTAATATATTATTAGTATAGATTTATTTTAAGTAGAGATTTAACATGAGTTTTGAGAGATTAATTAAAATTTATTTATTTTGATTTTTATAGAGTAAAATGTTTTATTTTTCTAGAGCGCAAAATATAATGTATTATTTTTCATTGTTTAAATTGTATTTTTGAATGTTATAAGTATATATAAAACCCAAATAAAAATTTACCATAATACTAATTTTTTTTTATATATAGATATATATGAATTTAAAAACGACCAATGGTTCTTGCGTCTCAAGATTTCGAGTGGGTGGTATATTCCCATCTTTGACGCAAAGCTATCGCTTGACCACTGGTGTAAGGACCTGCGGTCCGTGTGACAAGTGAGACACTCCATCGAGCGAAGGATGAGTTGAAGTGCGACCAAACGGGTAAGAAACTTATGCGTGGGCGAGAGTTAGTCACATGTTTATAAGATGGGAGAGTTGGGTGATAGACCCGCAGGCCGACCGAACGAAGAAATGAGCGATGGGTGGGTGGAGGGGGCGGTCCCATGAGTTGGGCGGGCTAACCCACCTCTCGGGAAAAGTTGCAACATAATCGAGAGTTGGTCAGGTGAGTTAAACGAAGGTCAGCCGAGTGGCACGACCACCAGCCAATCGTATGTATGGCAGGTGGGTGGTTGGACAAAGGCATCAATGAAAACACAAGTCATTCAAACATCAACCAAGGCATAGAGCATTCAAACGAAGGCAGAAGTGCGAAGGTTAGCGAGCTGCAGTGGGTGAGGCGATGGTGACTGTGTTTTAGGCGCAAGTCATGTGCTCGCACGATGGGAAAATGGTGTATCATTCAGAACAGCGGTTGGGCGACTGTGTGGTGCTGCACAACGGCGAGTCGGGCTAAACAACGACCCGAGTGAGGGCGCGCCTTGCACGACAGTCGTGCGAAGCATTCGATTGTCCGATGGGTGGATGGTGGACAATGGAGCGTTCGGTAGTTTGGTGAGTCGGGTGAGGTGGCACGACGGGTGCACCCGCCGATGAAACAAACAGGTGAATGGGTGGATGTGTTGACGGGTGGCCCAGTGAGGGGGTGTCATGCATAGTGAGATGAAGGAGTGTCGATTTGAAAACGAAGGTGTGACTCATGTGAAGGGCGCCCGGGTGTGGCGACAGGGTTACAACGAGGTGCGCCCAAGTTGGGCAAACGACATGACGAAGTTGAAAACTCGCTAAGTGTAAACTTGGGGTTTCCAAGGTTTAACTTGTATTTTTGTAAAAGTGGAAAGTTATATATATTGATATTGGGTAGACTCATATTGCAGGGAGTTGCCCCTCCCTTTATACTATTGAGAAATTGTGTATATGTGTTAATTACTATTGATGATGAATGTGTATGGGGGTTCATTTGTATAAAGGATAATTATAATACTTGGTGACGAAAAACAAACTAAGTATGATTGGTTAGGCGTAGTCCATGAATATAAGTATTGGTGAAAAGAAAGTGTTCAGTGGTGCCGCACCTCGCTATAAGCGGTTAGAAGATTACCGCTAGTGTAGGGGTGTGACCGGTGGTATCAAAGCCTATCCAAGTTTTGCAGGGAAACTTGGTGAAGTGACAAGTGGAATCAAGAGGTGGTTCGGGTTGCAGGAAAGTAAAATGACAAAGATGGTAGAAGAACCTATGGCAGGTGAATCTAGCCATAATGCAGGTGAAGCTTTTCGATACAAAGTGTTGGAACAATTGAGTAGATGGAGTTCTGAATGGGTTTTGATGAAGGCCGAGAATATGAAGATTCAGAAAGGTTGTTTGAAGCTAAAAGAAGAACTTGAAGAACTCAAGGACCAATGCAAAAGTACGATGGATGGTGAACACAGGGACTTGATGAGGAGATCCAACAGAATGGTCTTAGTCTTCAAGAACTCTTAGATGAGAGAGTTTGACTAAGGGAGGAAAGTACCATTGTGGAGAGCCAAGTCAAGCAGCTTGAGGAGAATATGAAAAAGGGCTTTCTTGATAAGAAGGTTGTTGTGATTGAGCAGGATGAACTCGACTACATTGATAGGTTAGGGGACTACTACTATAACAATCCAAGGGATGTTTGGAAGCTTAGTTCTATGGAAGCAGTGAATGGGCACTTGATTGGTGCAGTTGAGCAGAATGTGATGGAGGACAAGCTTGAAGGAAGTCAAGCTGAGCCAGGATCAAAATGCTTAGATGAGCCAAGCAAGGAAGTGAAGTACCTTAGGAGAAATGTCGGGTTGGAACATAAACCAATGGACACTTCTAAGGCCGAATTCTTGAGGAAGGTTGCCGATGTGAGACACAAGATAAAGCTGACAGAAGGAGGTGATGCCTTGAAGCTGAGTTTTGTAGAGGTGACCGTGAAGGGCAAGATATTTGCAGCTTTGGTGGATACGCGGGCTACTCATAGCTCCTTAAGCAGGAAGGAAACAAAGTCTTTTGGAAAGAAAGCTAAGATGGAGAAAGAGTGGAGTTCTTTCAAAGCAGTCAACTCTACCATCAAGGCTATTACTGGTGTGATGGATAACACTCAGGTGAGAGTGGGCTCGTGGTTTGGAAAGTTGGACTTGAGGATCGTGGACATGGATGATCATTCTATGGTGTTGGGCCAAGATTTCATGAGGCTTGCACAAGCCATACCGATGGTGGACCGGGACATTCTCTTGATCACAGCTGAAGGGAGAACTATGTTAGTTCTGATGAATAGGAGGAGTTGCTTGGGGTATAGACCGAGGATGAATTCTATGAATTTGTATCCCAAAGATCCAAATGTGAAGCATGAGGATGTGGAGCAAAGAGGACTTGAGAGTATGACTCAAACATTGAAGGAAGGGAAGTTGATTAAATTTGTTGTAAAAGAGAGGAAGAAGGAATGAAGTGGGAGATCAATCTCACAAATCCTGAAGCACTTGGCAGAGACATCTTCTACTGAAGATCTTCACAATGGAGTTGTAAATGAAGGGAGTCTGAGTACTACTTTAGAGGTAGTGGTTGAAGAGGATTATGCAGGTAGAGATACATCTGGCATAGTGGAGTTTTACAGGTATGCCATGGGCATATATGACTTTCAGTTGATGAAAGACAAGCTTGGGGAGCTTGGGTGTACATGTGAGGAGGTTGAGGCTGTGCACAGATACTTGAGGACACAGTATCAATCTGATACATGGGTGGATGAGAGTGAGGGAGGAAATTTCCTGGCCCTCCTTTCTCGATAGACAAACTTGGAGATGGGTTGGTGTAGGGACCTTGGTTGGAAGGGGCTGCACCACCTTGACAAGGGGGCCTTGGTGGAGGCTTCTTTATAACAGATTTGTAGACACAGATGCAGATGACCAGATGTTGAGATGGGTCTACTTAGTTGGACAACATGGGCAACTTGAGTCATGGATATCAGGTTGGAGACATGGAGATGTTATACTTATGAGACAATGGAGAGGCTCTGCACTCTTGTACAACAAAACCATGGACTGAATGGACATGTTGTAGATGGGATGGAGATTCCATGGACCTGAGCATGGGATTAAAGAAGATTCTTGATGAGTCCAAGATGTGGCAGAAGTCCGAGAAACGATTGATGATGGCATGAGGATTTGCATTCTCATGGTTTGGGCATGACAGTTGGATTAGCTAACCAACTAGTTCAAAACATGGGGTCGCGAAGTGTGCAGAGATGTGTTAGCATTATGTTGGAGTATCATGACAATAGTTCATAGGATGGGATGACACATGGTGGAGACGGTCGTTCTTCATATGTTGCAGGGATGTTTGCAGTATATGGACTTGTTGATATCATGGATCAGGAGTATGGTTGTTCGGATGATTATCTTGGTAGCATATGATTGCCAAGTTGAGATATTGTCGAGGACGATAATGACTTTAGGTGGAGGAGGATGTAAGTACTTGCGGTCTATGTGATGAGCAAGACATTCCACCGAGCGAAGGAAGAGTTGAAGTGCGACCAAACAGGTGAGACGCTTATGCGTGGGTGAGATTTAGTCGCATGTTTATAAGATGGGTAAGCTGGGCGCTTGACCCGTGGGCTGATCGAATGAATAAATGAGCGATGGGTAGGCGGAGGGTGTGGTCCCACAAGTTGGGCTGGCCGACCCACCTCTTCGACAAAGTTGCAACATAACTGAGAGTCAGTCAGGCGAGTTAAACAAAGGTCAGCTAGGTGGCACGACTGCCAACCAACCATATGTATAGGTGGGCGGATGGTTGGACAAAGGCATCGATGAAAACACAAGTCATTCGAACATCAACCAAGGCACAGAACATTCGGATGAAGGCAAAAGTGTGAAGTTTGGTGAACTATAGTAGGTGAGGCGATGGTGACTGCGACTTAGGTGTAGGTCAAGTGCATGCCCGATGGGCAGACGTTGTATTATTCAGAACAGTGGTTGGGAAACCGTGTGGTGCTGCACGATGGCGAGTCGGGCTGAATGGTGATCCGGGTGAGGGCGTGCCTTGCACGATAGTCATGTGAAGCATTCAGTTATGCGACGAGTGGATGGTGGACAATGGAGCGTTCGATAGTTTGGTGAGTCTAGTGAGGCGTCACAACAGGTGAGCCCATCGATAAGACGAACGAGTGAACAGGTGGACATGCGGATGGGTGGCTGGGTGAGGGTGTGCCATGCACAATGAGACGAAGGAGTGCCAGTTTGAAAACGAAGGTGTGACTCGTTCGGAGGGTGCCCAGGTGTGGCGACACAGTTACAACAAGGTGTGCCCAAGTTGGGAAATGACACGACAAAGTTGAAAATTGGCTAATTGTAAACTTGGGGTTTCCAAGGTTTAACTTGTATTTTTGTAAAAGTGGAAAGTTATAGATATTGATATTGGGTAGACTCATATTGCAGGGAGTTGCCCCTCCCTTTATACTATTGAGCAATTGTGTATATGTGTTAATTACTGTTGATGATGAATGTGTATGGGGGTTCATTTGTATAAAGGATAATTATAATACTTGGTAACGAAAAAATAAACTAAGTATGAATGGTTAGGCGTAGTCCATGAACATAAGTATTGGTGAAAAGAAAGTGTTCAGTGGTGCCGCACCTCACTATAAGTGGTTGGAAGATTACCACTAGTGTAGGGGCGTGACAACTGGGCATTCAGTGTCCTCTACAAAAATTTCCAACACTAAACTATTTTTTCCCATAAATGATTTCCAATTTTGATCACCTTGGTAGATGGTGTTTGCCATGGTTGGCTCCTTTTCGAACTACATTGCTGACGAATGGGACGTGCTGTGACTGATAAACAAAACAACACTTTACAGGTGTGTCCCCATCAATTCTATTAAGCCATATTCTCAGGTGTTTGCATGTTAAAAGTGATTTCTAGGTATAATATTTCCTTTGCTTGTTGGGTTTTGTATTAAAGCTGATATATTGTAAATCATCTAGTTTTTTTTGGGTTTAGCCCATAGAATGGTCTTCATTATCTCTCTGAACTGTTTGGGAATTGATTTGTTTTCTCTATTTGCTCGCTAATTGTGATTTCTGGGTATAATACCCTGTTTGTTTGCTAGGTTTTTGTATTAACACTGATATAATGTGATTTTCCCTATTCTTTTTTCTGGGTTCATCTCATATAATGAATAGTTTTATCCTTACCCTCCTTGAATCCCCACTTTGGGAAATTCCACACATTCTCATTCTTATCTGTATCTCAATATACATTCTTTTGTGTATCATCAAACTCCATTTCTTCCCTCCATCTCCTAGTTCACATGCTCATCTAGAGTGAATCTTACTGCACCAGATCTTTTGTTCTCGACTTAGAATGTATCATACGACTAGCTATAGCACTCTTTTTCTCTGTTGGAAAAACTCTTTCATAATCTCTCAACCTTGCCACTCTATAGGATTCAAAATCTATTCTTGTTGGTGGACTCTCTCGGGATGCTACTATTGTTGTTGTTGTAATGACAACTATTTAACACAAGCATACTAACTCCACATTTCACCTCCCAGCTGTATTCTACATATCCACCATTATTCCTGTATCCATCCTTCATGCCCTCTCTGTGGATTTCTTCTGCATTACCCTTTCGGAATCTGGCAATTTTAAAAAAATCTCAACCTAGTACCTAACACACGGATTATGCTGCGTGTTGGATCTCTCCAAATATCTCATCTGACTTGTCAGAGGTGATCCTACTTTGCAGACCTCAGATCTCCCCTTCTGACCTTCAAAATTTTTTATATTTTCCACTCCATATCCTTATTAAATTTCCTAATATAGAATTATTATATGGTGGCATCCATTTAAGGTTTTTTTTCATTCTCCAACATTCCCGAGGCATTGGGACGTCCTTTTTCTGACCGGGGGAATTCCTAGACATTCCCTGTTTAGGAAGGATCCTCCTTTTACATCCTCTAGACACATTGCTTCTGTCGCGTCCTCTTCTCATGGTTGTATTCATCCCTTCTATGTTCTCCATAAATCACGGTGATGACAAACTCTGACACCGCTATCAATGACGACCTCATCCACGCAACCTTGGAAGCCAAATAGTCATTTGGCATGACCTCACCTGCCACATTAATGGTTGACTAGACTCATGATGGGCCCATTGCTCATGCCAACTGTGTGGCTGACTAGGATTCAGGGGGGACCAATATCCACGCTAAGGAGGCAGGCACCCTCCCTTCATCATTACTGACACATGGCCTCAATGTGCCACCTTCTCTGCATGCACTTCAACACTTGGTTCACAATCGACATCCTCACCACCCTGCCCATGCTATTAAATATCTAAACCTGCTCCATGTCTATCTTTTGGATATGAAGACTTCTCTAATAGAATTTCCAGTCTGTAAAATCGCACATTAGTTGGAAAATGGTATTTTTCTGAGATGGATGATCCGACCATGCGTGCTTGGCTTCATTCTAAATGGCATGTTCTTTTGGACTACATGCCAACGATGGTCATATTGCTTAACGGTTGGTGTAGTTGTCATTTCTTATGTCATAAGTATCTGGAGAAGATTCACAACTCTCCTTGGGTAAATGGTTGCAGCTTTCTTTCTCTGAATTCATGATACTTCGGATTTAATCCCTTAAGAGACACTCCATAAAACAATTTAATTTGGGTGAAATTACTAGGGCTCCCCATTGAATTTTGGTCACCAAAGACTCTATATGATATTGGGGACGCTATTGGTATATTTTTATATGTGGATCCTCACCTTCTAGGAGCTCCTGACAAGCGAGTTGCTTGGATCCTTAACGAAAGAAACTACAGGGGTGGATTTCCTGACCACATATCTATAAGTTGGAATGATTCTATTCATCCACAACAACTGGACTATTGGGGGGTTCCATTCCGCTGCTTAAATTGCCACCAGACTGGTCATTTACTGGCCCACTACCCCCGCCGATGGAGCGCTCACCCTTCTTCTAAAATTAGGCCATGATAAAGCTTCTGGAAAAGGAATATCTTCCAGAGCTCTAGATTCTCATCTCGGTGGCTCGGAGACTCCCCCCTGTGGGAAAAGTACTCCACATCTCTCAGGTACTCTGATACCCCATTCCCCTCATTTCTCTAAGAAAAATTAGTCAATTTCATCGCTTATTCATGCTAGATCCTTCCCTCCTCTAGATGACGTGGAATTTCACACTACTTCCTCCCCGATTGATCTACCTAACCTCAAACTCGATATTCCATCCCCTCCACCAAATGCTCCACCTCAGCTTTCCATAAACGACCCCCTAACAGCAACTCATACTTGTTATGTTAGGGCTATATCATCGCCCCATACCACTCCCTCAAACTCAGACTCTTTAAAGCCAAATCCTTCCTCCCCTTCCATACAGATCACATCTCCCACAAATTCAGCGGATAATGATATGGAATTCCTTCTGTAGAAAAAATCTCTGGACCTCCGGTCCCTTACCATACACAAACACTCAAACCCAACTTCTCCCCATCTTAGCCCAACATCTGGGGGAAATATTATTGTGAGGAAAAAAATCCTAAGGACAACTGACACTTTCGTGGCCACCTTCGTAATCCTATTGTCCCATGTCATCTGAAGGCACCCTCCCTCATCAACATTCCCATTGCCGAATCATCATCTCGGGCCCTTAGAGCACAACAACCCAAAAAGTGATCCAAATGACGTTTATTCTTTCCATAAATATGTGGGGGCTTGGGGCGGCTCCCAAATATCTTGCCCTGAAGGAGTTATTCACCATCCACCATCCATTCATCATCCTACTTCAAGAAACTATACACCCTATTGTACATTCGATTGGATACTTTTGTCGAATGTTTCCAACTTGGCACATGGCCGCCATAGATGCTTCTGGGCTATCTGGAGGACGGACTGCCATCTGGGATCCAAACTGGGTCCAGCTTCGGGCTTTCTCTTGTTTCATTGGCATCTTTCTTGCTGGTAATATCTGCGGATTTTTGGGTAATATCAATATCCTAAATATCTATGCTACTTTCCGCGACAGAGAGCATTTCTGGCATCGATTGGTGGATTCGGATCTCCTGCTTCTGCCATCTCTCATCCTGGCTAGAGACTTAAATTGTACTTTTGGGGACCATGAATTTTGCGGTCACAAATGCCATGACGATCCCATGGCAAACTCTCTTAAATCCATCATTTTAGATCACAATCTGGTAGACATCAACCCATCCTCCATTGCCCCCACCTAGGATAATGGAAGATCAGGGGACTCATATATTGCTAAAAGATTGGATAGGTTTCTCATTCATGATATGCTTATTGAAGGATTCGGATTGGTATCATTCGAAATTATCAGCAGCTATATCTCTGAACACTACCCTATCATTCTTCACTCGAGACAATAAGACTTCAGAAGGGGACTGCCCTTCAAATTCAATAGATTTTGGTTAGAAGACCCTTCCTATGCTGACCTAGTAAAAGACACTTAGACCTTTGTTCCTAATTCCTTCTCATCTCATATGGGTTTGTTTTTAGACAAACTAAAATTTCTTCAACTTGCAACAAAAAAGTGGGAATGGGATAAGAAAATACATCTCAGAAGAGAACTTAGCAGGATTGATCAAGAGTTGGATGTTGTTAGCAAGTCAATGTCAAGTCACTCTCTCAATTCAAACACTAGATCCAGAATTTTGTCTCTTGAAAAAAGAAGATCACAAATCTTGCTTATTAAGGAGATGACTTGGAAGCTTAAAAGTCGGGTCTTTTGGCTGAAGGAGGGGGACTAGAATACAATTTTTTTTCATATATTTGCAAAGTCTCGTTGTCAGAAAAACTCCATTTGGGAGATTTATGATTCGGCTGACACAAAATTTCAATCCCAACAAGAGATTAGCAGGGCTGCCCTCTCGTTCTTCAAATCAGCCTTCGCCCAGATAACTTTAGGGGACCCATAGGAGTTAATATGGGGAGTTTCTTGTTTCCCATTAATGTTTGAGGAAGAGGCTAATCGAGATCTCTTCTAGCCAGTCACTTCAGAGGAAATTCATGCGGTTGTTCTTTCCTTCCACGGAGATAAAATTTCGGGTCCCGATGGCTGGACTGTGGAAATTATTTCACACTTCTATGATTTATTCAAGTCCGATCTGATTAACCTGGTTAAAGAATCCCACATTCTGGGCTTGGTCCACCCCCTCTTAAACTCCATGTACATAACTCTTATTCCTAAAAAGAAATCCCCTCATACATTCTCTGACTTCTGGTCCATATTGCTCTGTAATCTTGTCTACAAAATCATATCCAAATCTATAGCAAACCGCTTGAAGCTAATTCTATCCAAATTCATCTCTCCTCAACAATTTGGCTTTCTTAGGCACAGACAAATACACGACGTTATTTCCATAGTGTAGTAATGTATACATTCCATCTAGTTGAAACGCCTTGATGCTGCTATTATGAAAGTCAACCTTAAAAAAGCATTCGACTGTCTAGACTGGGGATACCTGAGGCTAGTTCTCCACAAGATTGGTATTCAAGCCTACACAATAAATTGGATCATGGCCTGTGTCACTTCTGCTCAGTTTTCTATTATCATAAATGGATACCCGACCACATTTTTTCGAGTAGGCAGGGGCTCAGGAAGGGTTGTTCATTATCGCCCCTTTTATTCATCCTTACAATGGATGGTCTTAGCCTACATATTTCTGATGTTATGGCCACGAGGCTCTTCTCTCCTCTGAAGCTTGGCAGAAATATTCATATTTCACATAGTTTTTTTGTGGATGATGTTCTCATTCTACGGCTACTAAATAGGTTTTCTTGGCTTCACTTATTTCAAAATTTTCATAGATTTGGAATTACTTTGGGCCTCAAAATGAATCAATCCAAATCAGTTATAATGTATAATCTGGAAATTTATGATACTATTTCTTATATTGCTAACTTATTTGGTATTCCTTCTAAATGCTTTTCATTTGGTCTAAAATATCTTGGATTTCACTTAAAACCATGCAAGTACAGAAATATGGATTGGAATTGGTTAGTTAACAGATGTTTTTTGAAAATATCAATGTGGGAGAATAAATTCCTTTCTGAACATTTCACTCTGGTCCAAGTAGTGACAACACAAATTGGCGTATATTGGGCACACTTGTACTATCTTTTGGCTGCCATCATTAAAAAACTAGACAGAATCACAACTATCTTTATTTGGTCTAGAATGAAGCAGTGAAAGAAGTTCCACTTAACTAAGCTGTAACACATCACCCTTCCAAAAATTATGGATGGATGGGGCATCCTCAATCTACGCCGTTTTGGACAAGCACTCATTCTTAAATCCATATGGCGTGGGATTTTTGGGATCGGTATCTGGAGTGATATCATTAATAGTAGATATCTGAGAAACATTGACTTTAAAGTTTGGATGAGAAATGGCCATATCGGGAAAGCTATTGGCTCTGCTATTTGGTGAAGTTTCACTAAAACTCAAAATATATTTATTAATATGTTGGCTTCGAACCTGGGCTCTGGTCACCATATAATTATGGGACGTGACCATATTAAAGGATTGTCTGACTTCGTCCTTCTCTCGGACCGCTTCATTGAAACTCTTCATCGCAGTGGTATCTTCTTCTGGCACCAAGTGATTTCTACTTGGGAAAAAAATAGACCAATATGGAAAGAGGCTACTCAGCTAAATCTCTTCGGCACTGCTGTTAATGATTGGAAGCACATGTGCTCTCATTTGAATATGGCAGATCTTGACAGAGATGATTCTGTGGATTCTATTACCTGGATCGGTAAATTATGAGAAAACAATATTGTGGTTGCTGATGCATACTATCAATTATGTATTCTGCAATATGACCTCCCGGGGAATGGATGGTTCACTAAATTTTGGAGTCCACTTCTTCCCATAAAAATCACAATTTTTCTCTAGCTTGTGTGGAAGAATAAGAATTTGACCTGGGAAAACCTACAAGTGAGGGATTGGTCCAACCATGGATACTATGTTCTATGTGGTAATGACGCTGAGAACAATACTCACCTCTTCAGAACTTGTAATTCGGTCCCCATTTTTTGGCATCAATTGGAGCACAGGATTGGCCACCTGGGATCATACATTTGCGACATTGAACTTTGGTTGACTTGGTGGAGCAACCAAACTAGCCCGTGAAGACTCATCCCTGCCATATTCGTTTGGGAAATTTGGAAATGGTGCAACAACATCATATTCAACAATCATAGGGAGTTGGCGTCGAATGTGCTGGAGAGAATTGCTCAAAAATCAAATGATGTTCTACAATCCTCCCCAAAATAGAAGCCCTCTCGGCCACTGGAAATTCTGGAGTTGGTATATCCATCCAAATTCTTCGATGGGGCTTCACAAGATCACAAATGTGGTTGTGGTTTCATCATCAATATTCATTCAGAACTATCATACCATGTCTACTGGGGGGTTGGCTCTGGAACAAACACTAAGGCGGAAGTAATGGCTATGTGGGGATTACTTTGGTTCACAAATTTTCTAGACATTCCAAACTCACATGTTTTGGGCGACTCCAAGGTAGTCATTGACTATGTTTATTCACATGCTCATATTCATAAATCCTCACAACAAGGTTGGCTAAAGAAAATAAAAAACATTTGGGGTTCCCTCAATAATCCCACAGTCCAGCATATTAGCAAAAATTTAAATTTTGGGGCGGGCAGATTATCAAAGTATGCTTTGGATTCAGATCTTGATGGTTTACATGTGACCATTAAATTGCAGGAGACAAGTATGCTCTGGATTCGGATCTTGATGGTTTACATGTGACCATTAAATTGCAGGAGACTTGGCTCGATGCTGGGAACTTCCCAATTCTTGGCTAATACTTGGATTTCTCTATTCCAAAAAAAAAAAAAATCTTGCATTTCAGATAGGATGACTTTCAAATTGCATACTATATTTTTTGGTTGAATTCTAATGGCATTACTCAATATCTCAGATTACTGCTTCAACATCTATTTTTGTATTATGATCAAAAACTCTATCCATTTGATGTCTAAAAACTTATATACAGTCTTTGAGAATTTGAAGACCTGTAATGAAATTCTCAAATTTGAATATATATATATATATATATATATATATATATATATATATATATATATATATATATATATATATATATATATATCTTGCTTTTTTCTTTGGAAAAAAAAGATATATATGAAGTTGATATTGACATAAATTAGTTAGCATAAATCTTCAAATAGTTTATTTAGATCTCTTCTTGAAATATTTTTGAAAAGTATAAAATTTACACATATAATTGGCACATTTTTTTTACTTCTAACTACTTTAATGCATATCCATTTTTTTTAATTAGTTTTATATTTAGAACATAAATTTTATTTTTTATTTTTATTTTAATAAGGCCATGAAAAGAGAGATAAATTTACACATCTCCTTATACTGGAGTATAGAATAAACTTCTCAACTCAATAATAAGATGAACCACCACACTCGTTGGTTTTCGAAGACGTCCAAAAGATTCTCTTTCATATAATTTTTCAGAAAAATACTATTACAATTTTTATGAATCACAAAAGTCTAAATTCAAAAATAATTTAATTTTATTATGATAATTATATATTAATTAATATTAATATTAATATTAAATTTTTAAACTTACACCTCATAATTATTATTATTTTATTTATTTAAATTATATATCTACTTATTATTATTTTATTATATATAAAAATAATTATTTATTATAATGTTAATTATCTTTTTCATACATTTTATTTTATTTTATTGTTTTATTCATTTATCAGTGATACTAAGCAATATTTATATATGGCTTACATAATTGTCAATAATGGTCTATGTTACGTAGGTTAGGAATTTCATAGGAATAAAATGGTTTAGTGGAATTTCCTCTTAATAAAGTGGTTTAGTCAATCTTATTTAGGTTAGTGGTGTATGTTTTTATATCTGTAGATGGCTTACATTATTGTCAATAATGGTCGATCTTAGGTAGATTAGGAATTTTGTAGGAATAAAGTGGTTTATGTTATTATATTAAATTTATATGTAAAGATATTTTTAATTAAATTATTTTGAAATTTTTTAATTTTTTTTAAATAAATTTAATATTTATTACATAGATTTAGGGTTTAGAGTTTAGTAATCGTTATAAGATCATTTTTCATATTTATTATTATTATTTTTTAAAATATAAAAAATTAATCTTCATCACAGAATTGAAATGTAATGTTTAAATATAATAAATATTAGTAATGAAAAAAATATTAAAATTAACAAATAATAAATATTAGCAATTAAAAATAAATTGATATAGATTTATCTTACTCAAGTTTCTATGCATTTTAAACAAGATTGTCACTTTAAGAGATTTGAGCTCTTTTAGATCATGGTAAATGAAGAGTTAAAATAGTGGAGAAAAGAATATAGTGCACATAAAAAATATACTAGGATTTGAGAAACACCATTGTACAAGGTGGATAGTTCTTTGGGGTGTATGACCGGATGAATCTGCTCGGTTTAAAACTCACATGCTACAACTATAACCTGATTAGAAAGGTGGGACACCCATGGGATTTTGACGTAAGGATTCTTACATCTTAAGCTTTAAAGTACACTATTCTATCCTTTATGGATAAAGGAAAGATAAAATATATTTAAAAGGTAAATTAATTATTATTTCTAATGATACAAAGCAACACTATAAAAAAATATAAATTTTAAATATAAATCAATCAAAATTTTAAGATCATATATAAGCTTTCTTTATGAACTATAATTTTTAATAACCAGTATAATGATATTAAAAATATTAATGTAGTTGATATAGTCAAAAGCTTTATTTGTGTCTATTATAGAAAAACATATAACAAAGAAAAATTATTGCAACAAAAATATTATTATTAACTTTGATTTTACTCAACTTTTAAGAATCCCAGGTCTAGATAAAAAACAAAAGTGTTAGAAGAGCTTTTATCCTTTACAATAGGTATACTTTGAAAATCCAGAACAAATTGATGAGATTTTCGACATCAAATTTTTAAAATTTATTAAAAGTCAATGCAACTTAACCAACTCTCTAACACTAAACATTGAAAAGAAACCTCATCACATAACACAATTGATCTAAATTGATTTCTAATTTTTGTAAGTTCAACAATGTTATAAAACCTCGGGTTGGCTAATCTGACATCTGCTTAGCCATTTCTCTGGAGTCCGTCAAAACCCTATCTGGTTGACCTCCTGAAACCCTCATGGAGCGTGCTCTTCTTCTACAGGCTCTACTCTAGTATGACAACTAGCTAAAACGTCTCTGTTATTGTGAGTTTATCAAGCTTTTCCTTGGGCTAGGATGTATTGACCATTCACTGGTGCCCATCTCTCTCCGTCGTTTTAGAGGTAAATAGGATAGAGACAGTCCCTGAAGAGTTCTATTGCACTAGAGATATCTTTGTCTGGGTCCAATACAGAGGACAGGCCGACAATATGTAATTAGGTCGTCAGATTATCCACCAATCTTACTTTGATAGATAAGCTGCTGCGCAGATAGTTCATTCAAGTTCTCTCTCTCGTCACCAAAGATCATCCATACCTTCAACACGACATCGTTAAAACGTATGCAAACAGTGAGCTCGTTGAAACGTATTCACAGATAATGTTGTTGGTTGCAGGAGACTCATTGCGTTTTCCATATGAGGAAAACTATAATTTTGTAATCCTTGATAATGTAGGCACTAGATATTTTTCAATTACTGCTGACAGTCTCCACACAAGGAATCTCTGCCGCCCGTTCAACTTTGAGGTGAATAGCTATAGCATTATATTGTTTCTGTGATTTGAGGATGCGGCCTGTGAGGTGTTAAAACAATTGGATATAATGGAAAGAACAAGCTTACGAGAGCAACATAATTGTATTTATGTTAGAAATGTTGTAATTTTTATAATTTTCAATAAATTATTTTATTGATAAGTGGTCAAAATATCTGGTTTTTTTTGGGTAGAATATGGTTATATATATGGTTTTATAGAAAGTGGTCAAAATATATGGGTTTTATATGGTTGACTTGTCTTATAGATTAGTTAAAAGAATGTATTTTCTTAATTATATCACATATTCAAATTAAAAGAATATACTTTTTTAATTATATCACATATTCAAATTCAGACATCTAAAAGAAATAGGATACATACAACTTCATGCTTATCACAAAAACCATATGTGGTAATATTTCACATACTGTATCGTAATGCAAGGACCGTTGGCAATGTGGACATTAGCATCTCTGCCATTGATTGTCTTGTAACTGTTCATCATAAGCACTTCCTTGAGCTAGATAAGCTGGATGACCATGTCTCTCTCAAAGATGATCCTCAGAGGCTCTGTTTGAATAACAACATGACGCAGGGTTCCGACCGGGGATTGACTGCATTGTAGTCATTGGGATCTATACTACATAGAATCTGCCATTCTGCCCTCCAATGGCATTCCCGCCTAATCCAATAGCGTAGTTTGCGAGCCTCTTTCGGTTGTTTTCCCAATCTGGGTCGTTGCGCCAACAGTCATCAATGGGGTTCCCTGTTCCCCAATGAGATAACTCAATTCCCTTATCAAACTGGTTCCTGCAGTAAATTCCATGAATAAAGTGTCAATGCTCCTGCCGTTATGTAACACGTTATGCAGTGACATCCTTATTTCCATTGTGGAAAAATCGGACGGACAGAAATTCTGTAACTTTCTGGAACACGCGAGACATGCATTACAATCACGACAGTCACGGTAAGGTTGGGAAACAATAAAATTCTAGGAAAATCCAGTTAAGTTAGAGCTATTAAGTTTCAGGATTTGGGGGCCCATAAATATTCAAATATTCCGATGATAGATTTGTTAGTACAAACAAATTAAACACTATTAAAAGGCGGGCTCTTTTAAGATAAAACTTTATATTTAAAAAAGGAATAAGAAAGAATTCATTTAAAACAATTAACAATCAAGACAAAACCATATTAATTTAAGATAATATTATCTAACACTTGCAAAATTGACTCTAATAGTGCACTAAGTCTGTCAAATTGCACGCTACAACTGTCTTGTGCCTATGACGTATTTCACTTTACTTACCATACACGTTATCTTATATAAAGACAACGATTTGTTGGGCTCTTCGTTTTGTGGCAGTCGAATGTGAAAAACACGAGAGCTTTTCCTGGCAAGATTTTCGAGACATTAATTCCTCTTACACAACAGTTTTTTGTGGCAGGATTTTCAAGACATCAATTCCTCTTACACGACAGTTTTTCCTGGAAAGATTTTTCGGACATAAATTTCTCTTTTGTCCCTTTGATCTATAGTGATATGCTTAGAGACAACTTGTCTATCGTTGCACTCTTGAAGTTTGGAGCAGTCTAACTAAGCGAAGGAATTGCCCGGCTTCTGTCGTCGCCTGGAAAAACGTCCGGCTCTGGCCATCGGCAATTTCTCCGCCCTCTGCCACCCTCCGCCAACTTCACCACCCTCTGCCACCATTCCACAATAATTGCTTTTGGGATCTCGTCTGACAGATTCAAGATTTTAGGATTACGGCAGATTCTCACCACTCCGATTCAGATGTCTGAGTTAATGCGTGTTCCTCGTTTCTTTTCAAATTTGGTCCAAACCACATGCAAAAACTCCATCCCCACGCTCTGAAGCTCACCAATTGACTCATCGCCGCCTGGGCAAACAAAGCTCTGCAACTCCCCAAGTGACCCATCACCTTGGTCCAAACCGTGCAGAAACTCCATCCCCGTGCTCTGCAGCGCACCAATTGACTCATCGCTACCTGCAACAAACAAAGCTCTGCAACTCACCAAGTGACTCATCACCTTGGTCCAAACCGCGCAGAAACTCCATCCTCGCACTCTGTAGCTCACCAATTGACTCATCACCACCTACAGAAAACAAAGCTCCTCATTAGGAGGTGATAGACAGGAGGCAGATTCTTCAGTTACACCAAGTGATTCATAACCACCTGCAGCAAACTAAGATCCTCATCACTAGGTGACAGACAGGAGGCGGGTTCATTCATAACCTCAAATCCCATGTTGCCAAAACAATAGTAGCATAAAAAAAATGGTGAATGAATTACTAATCAGAGAATTCTCAACGGTTCAAAAAATTCAAATAATGAATTACTAATCAGAGCGAGAGGTTGCCTTATGGCTTCCTCCCATTCCCTGTCACTCATTGTAAATAGTTAGTTTTTCTAATAGTGAAGGGCAGCATGGTTTTGTTGATTTGTATATTCATTTTGTTTTCACATGAATTCCCTTTTCTGGTACTTGATTATTTTCAAGTCTCTCCTCATGAGTTTTAAGTGTTGGTTGCAATTAGTATCTGGAAATGCATAAACCAGTGCTGTCATAATTAGCAAATTCATTGGCATTAGTTATTTAAGGATTCCTTCTCTTTATCATTGAAGAAAATTATAGTCAAACTCTCATTTTTTCAGTAGCAGCATATTTAAAACTTTCAGCTTTCGTATTTGAGCATGAAAATGCAGCAATTTGCCATGTGAATGCTTTCAAAGTTCATGGACTGTTCAAAAGGGTCATCGGGTCATTTCACCCTTCTCCAGAACAGCATCAATATGTAGCAATATATGTACCCTTTATTGCCTCTATTTGTGGAGGCAAATGTGGTGCAAGATGTGACACATATTGACATTTTGTTCCCTTGAATGTTGAAGTAAATCTCATGATTTGTTACTGCAGTTTGGGCCCTGCTTTTTTAATGTTTCTTTTGTACATAATAGATGGTTGTGAGAATGCAGGATTGACTTATCCCTTGAATGAGTGTCTTAGGCCTGGTATTCACGATAAGGATCTTGATCCATGTCCAGAACAAAGGGTGCATTTCATTTTCAAACGTTTTCAGTGGTGTTTTCATTCTTCAAGGATAAGTTTTCAAAAACCCTAAAACACAGGAGGTAGTTTTGGCTCAACCTGATCTAAAACTGAAGAAACTGTAATGATGTAGCCCAAAAAAGGCCTGCACAAATTCAAAGAGATTAAGGGATGTCTTACTAAAAGCTCATTCAGAGATTTTGATGGTGGTTTGAGTTCTTGTGTTCATCAACAACATGGTTGTATTTGTACCACTTCAGTTCTTGTTATGGGCATTGTAACCTCTCTGTTTATATTGATATGGGTGCCTCGAGAATATTTATAGAAGAATGTGGGGGTCCTTGGGACAAGGATTCACACATTGATTGGAAACATTTTGAAACATTTCTACATAGCTTTGTATTTCTAGAGCACAAGGTATGTGGTAGATCTGAGCTAAAAGATATTGCCAATTGCAAAAATTTGTAAGCAAGTTAATGATATCCATTTTGGCCAGTCCTTAGTTCCAACGAATACTCTCCCTCACCATAGTTAAACAACGTTGGTTTGCATCAGGACATAGAAATATCATGCAATACTACTACCAAATTCATCCTTGTTTTCATATCAGAAGGTTGTGAACCAAGAATCACGATAATTATAATATTTCTATCTTCTCAGGGGTTTGCTACATTGGTATTATATTGTTTAGTATAGCTTCAATATATTTAAATGCATAGGCATGGAATTTCACTTGTCCTGTCAAAACATCTTGTAAGAGAATACACTTTCAATGGCGGTTGTGAAGTGACTCTTTTTAATGCATGCAATTGTAGCCATTTCATGGGTCAAGGATATACACTGTGTGAAATTGTTTTGTTTTGATTCCATGACTAATGTTTTATCATTGCTGAAAGTTTTCTTCAACATTACATGTAAAATTGTCCCTTTTGTGGTCTATAGGGAAACTCTTAATGTGTAGACCCTATATCTAATTTCTCCCCTCATAGGAGTAATAACTATGGTTTTAGAAGTGGATGCTTGAGGTACCCCCCTCACTCCATCAATATCCTTCCTTTGAATTTGTGCCAGAAAGACTCCATTGAACCCTACTAGGATAAGATGTTGGTCTAATTATCTAAGAGTGTGTTGATGACCATAAAACTTAATTTTATCTCTCTTTCTCTCTCCTAGATTTCTAGGGAAACCATTAGGGTTTTTAGGGCTGATTTGTGCATAAAAGTGTACCTTGAATGTATATGGGTGGCTCATAATTTGGGAATTGCCTCTATAAATTGTCTATAAGAAAAATATAACATACGACATGATCTAATATACCTGAATAGGGAAAAAGTCACCCTCTTTAATCACTGTTTATGCATATATAACAACTATAGAACTATTTTCCCTAGCCTAAACCTAACCTCTATCTGAAGGTCTTGCTCCTTTGTTGTTGAATATTATTTTTAGGCTGGATGCAATATGACATTGAATGTCATATTTGTGAATATCATCCAAACCCTAACTTATAGTAGCCTCTGCAGTGGTCTAAGCTAAGAGTACTTGAAGCCTAACATAGAAAATCTACGTCATCTTTAGCCTTACTAGTGCTCTATTCAACTTGAGACCTTTAAAAACTTATCACATTGAGCCCTAGTATCAGAGTATCTTCCAAGGTGATTTAAAGAATCCTTCCTTGTAGTTTATATCTCACTAAAGTGCAGGGGGAAGGTTGTTGAAGTGACAATGAAAACCCTTCCTCTTTGTTGCGATAAGGTTTGGCCTCTCACCTGGCTTTGCATAGGGTAGATTTTGCAGCAACAATACACATTGCAAAGTATCTAAATATTAATACCCAACTTAGAATCTTCGAAATAAGTCAATGCAAGACACAACAGAATAAGATATATTAGGACTAAATCATTGCTTGGCATACATTCAAAGAGAGTTATAAAAATAACACCGGTAACAATTCTACAACATTAATCTTCATAACATGAACAAAATCATCCATGGGATTGAAGACATTGGGAAGAAAAGTTATTGGTAGACAAAGAAAAATACAAAAACAGAGAGAAAAATAGAATGTGCAAAGGAGGTAATGAATCCGTTGGTTGGCTCGTTAAGCTGCAATTTATAGAGCGACCTTATGGGCTCTTGAATAGTTCAACCTCTTCACTGCAAAACACTCAAAACCCTTCAAAGCACTTGATGTGGCCTTTTTATCCTTGTTTTTGTCCTAATTTCCAGCCTTCATTTGTCTAACCAAATTCTAAATTTAGAGTTAAAGATCATTGGATTTGAGGTGCTTGCAGAGAATCTGAAAGATTGGGCATCCGGTGAAATTGATTCCCAATAAAAAGGTGGGCCTGTAGATTATACTGCTAGTTCTATTTTTTCCCATAAATTAGCAACCATTTTATTGTCCTACATTTTCCTCATGAAATGTACAAATTAGTGGTTAAACTTTGGCCTAAATATTACCTATTATTCATTCTGTTTTTCTGGATATAGATCCTCATCACCACAATGATAAATATAAGACAATAGAGCCTTAAAAGAGCCATCTCTAATAACCTAGTATGGAGCTTTATATATGAATCATCTTGATAATTTTTCTCCATTCCCTAATTTGGAATAGATATGAAGCTTTTAATTTATAATCCTCTTCAATAGTTGCCATGAATGTCAAAATAAAATCTAATGAAAAAGGTGAGAATAAGCCATGGCCCTTTGAGGTGGTTTGTAATGGTCTTGATTCTCTATTAGGATGCTCATGCAGCTGACAAGACAACTATTTGTTTGTCATAACCTTTGGTAAAAACCTCAATTATTTTCTTGTCCAAATCAAGCTTATTCAATGCTAATATCCACTTTGTCACTCCAAAGTACATCCATTCAGACCATTTCTTTAATAGTTATCATTTGTTATGTGATGCTTTCTTGTTAATATAGATGGTGAGATGAGAAATGCTATCAATTCTAGGATGATATTTATGGTCATCAACTAAACACATGTACCTGCAATTACTTGATATAGGAAGTTGATTTTTCCCATACAAATTCAATGAATTCAAATGCAAGTTTCTTCAATTGCATTCTTTTATACCCAAATATCTATATAATTCCTACCTTGAATTTCTATTTTCAAGTTAGACAGTAGGAACTAATCATAGAATAAAAATAGCAATGACATTGCTTACAGTGGTATGGCAGCTACCTATCATACCTTGCATCCTATGAAGATAGTCTCCAAACATAAGGATCAAGTATTAGCAATTGTCCTGGTCTAGATGATGATACCAGATCTCTATGTGAAGATAAATTCCTCTTCAAATATTTTGGGAGGCACAGATGCTTGCTATTAGAAACCCCCAATAGTTGAAGCTTCATATAACTGGTTTGGTTGCTCGAAAATTCTTTCCATATGATGCAAGGTAAGGCATTATGACAGGTAGTTTCCATACCAGTGTAAGCCATGGATGCAATATCATTGTAAGACATGGTTGCCATACCATTGTAAGCCACAAGTTTTCCTTATATTCATTCTACGATCAAGGACTCTCTATTTTTAGCAGTGCCTATTTTTAGACATGCTATATTTGGCAGAGTTCTACTAGTTGTTCAACACTTTTTGAATTTTTCTATTTTTAGGGGGATTGCTATTTTTGGCACATCTATTTATAATTTTACATTATGCAACATGTGATAGTCTCATGTGATGGCTTGACAACTTCTTGTTGAGACACATGGCTGACAACCTCCTTAGAATTCATGCCACCTCCAAAATCATGGCAAAAACTGCCTCAATCTGCATGCAGTAGATCTCAACCTCCTCACTGCCTTGTGCACACTTGTATGACCTGTATGGCCTCCGCAATTGTGCCCAGTAGCCTCGGGATGCCTACAACAATATGACCCCCTCGAGTTTGCTACCTTGAGATGCATGCAAACTTGAAAAGATCAGCTTTTCTTCTCCTTAGTGATTTCTCTTGCCTACAAATTGATTTCCTTCCTCTTTAGCTCAAATCTCTACTTTGGAGGTCATATTTGCTCATTTAAGATTTTGGGCAGTGTGGGTCACAACAATGTTTAGATGGTTAATTACTACTTAATTAAAATCACTGCTAGATCTAGTGCCTTTTAATGGGTTTTTATTGAGTGATTGATATTTAAGACCTCAAAAAAAGCATAAAAGAGGTTTTATATTTATATATATATTGGATAACTTGCTAATATTGAAAGTTCAGTTCTGATGTCCTTGCATATTGTTTGACCGTATCAGTTCAAAATGGGCAAGTGAAGCAAATGACAATATATCATGGATCTTGAGGTGCAAGACCTCAAAGGCAAAATGATGTTCTCTAGTAGAGACTTGGTTTGGACAGAAATAAATAGAAAAAACAATAGTATTGATCAAGTTGTCATTATCCTATTACGATGAGTTGCTAACTTTATCAAAGGAGAGGAACAAAATCCTATTGCTCCATGTAAATTCATGTGAAGAAAAAGGAACCAAAAGAAAGAGCTATTGCTGCATTGCAATATGATATGTGAGTGTTTTAAAAATGTATTGTTTAGGTTTTTTGAAACCATGTTTATCTTTCTTTGTATGTACTAATATTTTAAATTTTTGGTGTAGTTATCATTGTTCATTGGTTGAGAGGACAAAATAGGAAATCCTCCAGCGAAACGAAGGACCTCATTTGTACAGAAGATGGGTTGCCAATGCCACTTTATTGTGAAAGTTATGCATGAAATTTCTAATAGAGCAATACTAACTTTCAATATGTATGAACATGAAGATGGGGAAGGTTGGGCTTGTCATGGTCAACGTGACACTTTAGGTGAAACCAGGACCTTGCATAGGCCAAAGCTTTCAAGGGACATTGTTGCATATGTAGAGATTTGTTTCTTTTTGGGAGTGCCCTTTGATGTAGTGTATACAACTCACATTAAAAGACATGTTTACATCGATGTGGCAGCTCGAGATAGAGATTTCTTCTTATGCAAGAAAGATATTGTAAACATCTATAATAGGTTGGCGAAGGGAAATTATCAACTTCACAAAAAGGATGAAATGAGTGTAAACCTTTGGGGTCAAAAGCATAGGGAATGTTTTTTCTTTTACCAAAAGCCCAATGGTGTGGAGGTCCCTTTTATAATAGGGATTCAAACAATTGGATGTTGAAGACAATGGGCAAGTTATCGCAAAATAGCTTAATAGCCATGGATTAAAAACTTAACACAAATAAATACAAGGTAAGTCAGATGCCAATGATTGATTTAATATATTTATTTAAGTTGTATACATTTAGAATGATTAATAACTTGTATTTAACTTTATGTAATGTTGAAAATGAAAGTATCAGTTGTATACACTCGTGGCGTTTGATGAACAACAAAGTGGTGTGCTAGTTGCATGGGTTGTCGTATCACGAAACATATAAGATGATATTGCAATATTGTTGGAGGAGCTTATGCGCAAGTGTTTCCAAACCTGTCCTGATTGGAAAGTCAATGCTTTCATGGTTGATGATGCACTGGATGAAATGAGTGCCTTGAGGTAATTTTAACATTGTCATGATATAACCAAACTTACATTTTTTCTCAAAATATCACACTAAAATGCATTGAATATGGCAGGAGGATCACAGGTTGTGATGTGATCTTATGCGTTTGGCATGTACGGAGGACTTGGTTAAAAAATGTCAATCAGTTGGAAACTAGTTTCATAAAAGCCAATGAGATGTTCAGTGAGTTAGCTTTCATTATGAAACACACTCTCAATTATGAAGTGGAAGATGCAATCAATCAATTTCCTATCAAATTTGTAGATGAAGAGAAGTTCTTAGACTATTTCAACAAGAATTGGGTCACTGGAGATAGGATTCGTAAGTAAACATTTTTTTTCCTATTATATACTTTTTTCTATAAAGGTGATATAGTGAGACTAACATGGTTCTATTTTCAATTAGGTATGTGGGTGAAAGGTTGTCGGGAGTTTCCTCATGCAAATTAAGAAACTAATAATGTTGTTGAGTCATACCATTGTTACTTAAAACAACATTTCTATCTGATAGAAGGAAAAAATGTGCCCGAATGATGGATTGGCTATTGCATATGCTACTAAAAATAGTTGAACCTTGTTATCGGTTCAAGGAAATATTAAAAGAAGAAGGATTTCTAAGCAAATAAAAGAGAGAAAAGCAGTTAGAATCATCAGTAAAACGAGAAAGAAAATTTTTGGATCCTGATTGTTATCCTCATGAGAGCATAAACCGTGCTTATTGGGTGATAATTCAGACAGATCGAGGTAAAAAATACCTTGTCACCTGGAATCATATAGATTTTATAATATGTGAATGTCCATGGTCTATCCGTGGAAACATTTGCAAGCATGCCATAAAGGTTAATTACTTGCATTTCCACTCGGATAATTCAAATCCATTGCTTCATCAACATGTGGAGGATAACATATGCAATGACCCACCTGAGATCAATATAGAGTATCAAAACCATGATGTAGATGTCGATGCTACTCTTATGGCCACAAATATTTTTGAAGCAGATGTTGAGGCACTTGATTTGGCAAGGGAGGAGTTGTTTAGCTATACACATATCATTTTAGATAACCCTCGTACTACTTTGACAAAGACAATCCAGTTGACTGGTATGCTTAAAAAAATGTTGGATGAAGTCAATAATTTTCACGTTACTGATTTTGACTTTACACCTGGATTGGGTTCTCTTGATCCATCTTTGAAGAGGAAGAAGAGTTTCCTTAGCCCCACAGAGAAAAGAAGAAGCAGTAGAAAAAAAATGGTTTGGAGATTGATTTAAATGTTGATCCATTAGAATATGATCCATTTGAGTTTTGATACCTCAATAAGTGAGGACACCATCGATCAAATAATTCCTTGTCTATGGTTCTAGGTTAGTTTCATGTGTTGAATAGAGTCATGGTTCTAGATTTAAGTATTTAATCATCATCATTTTTTAACATGTGGTATGTTTATTTTTATAGCAATGCAACAATCCACAATCATGGTGATAACCCAAGACCAAAGGGAGATGCAAGACCATCCAACATTACCTGTCATGCCAGGTACATTTGACACTCTTTCATTGTGTGCGCACATATACCTTGATGCTTCAGTAAATTTCTTTGTGATAACATTTGACACTTTGCTAGGTAACTATAGAATAAGTGGAGAAGCATCATCTTCTACCATGACTGATCATCCATGGAAGGACTTCAACTCTAGTGGGAATCAATGAGGTATGCAAAAAGAATAGATAAGCTAGGTTTTCATGGCCTTTTCAGGTGTGTTGCCCTTTTTCATATGATAAGTCTATTTATGTTTTCCTATTGTTATGTTGTTATGAAAGTACCCTTTTCATAATATGGTCATGGTCACTGAAAATTAGGATTGCCAAATGTGATCATTGTCAGTGTTTATGTTTCTTCTTGTTGAAAATAGCAACAAAAAATGCTAAATATATAAGTGCTAAAAATAGCATTGTTATAAATAGCATTTCGGGATACATTCCAATTTTAGTTAGTCCCTGAACTAAAATTGAAAATTAAAATTTGAATTTGATCTTAGAAGCTGTTTGTAAAATAATTAATTAATTCATCTTGAATTAATTAGTTGGAGAAAATCAAACATGAAGTCTATGTGAAGACATGCAATAGTTTTCCCTTTGATTGAGGAAGTTATCCCTTAATTAAAGTGATCAAGATGAGTTGTACTTTGAGTTGTAATTAGTTAGCTCAGTTAACTGAGTTAAGTCCAGTTATATTAGTTCGAACAATTTTTGGAATTGATTGTGAGTTTAGTTAGTTAATGTATGCATGCATGTAACTATTGCACTTCAGATAACTGAATATTCTCTCATAAATAACTCATGCATGTCAGTTCAGTCAGAGACCCAGTTGAGATTAGATGATGGGACATTTTACTATCAGTTGTAGGAATATTCCATTGAAGATATCTCTTGCGTGCAGAAGGAATTCATTCCTTGGAGATTGCACAGTTACTTCTAAATTTGGTGAGATGTGTGAGAGGTGAATTCACATAGTTGGCAACGAGAGGACTCAGGAGAAAATGTGCAAGGAAATAGGAGGCTTGGAGGACTAAAGGAAGGCATATGTTGTGTCTATTTATTCTATGAGCAGTATTGAGGGATTGTATTGAGAGTTGGATAGCTTGTGAGCTAAAGCTTTGTGTAATCCGGAGATATTTCCACTTGTATGATAATATAGAGATCGAGGTTTTTAACTGAGGCTTTCCCTAGAGTATTATTTTGTGTTCATGTGTGATTGATTTCTCATTCTCTGTTATATGTGTTCTATTTGATCTTGCTCAAAATCGATTAAGCTTCCGCAAGTTTGTTTGTAAAAGTAGATCAAATATTTTGCTTTAGTATATTGCATTATCAGGTGATCTACAGTGGGAAATTCTACACTTCCCATGCATTGCTTATTGAAACAAAGTTTAGTCCTCAATGCCTTTCCCCCACTAATTTGTTAATTGTATTTCCTATGCCAAAGACATGGGCTTTACATGCCTTTTAATGCTCAGTCATGGTTGAGGAGAAGGACCATCATATGGGTTCATTGCCCATGCTTGTATTTTTTCCCTATCCATCATGCTGGCTGTCAAATAGAATCTCTTTACTTATTTATGTTCATGCAACATGTTTGATTTTTACGCTTAAACATGTAGTTACTATGTTTTCATACCCATGTTCATGGTTTGATGTTTATTAGATTTATAGACCTTTATATTTTACGTCTTTATAAAGTTATGGTTGGATGGTCAAAGGCCAGTGAGGTTTGAACCTTCTCATTGTGTTTTTTGTTGTTGGATTTTTTATTCCTTGCCTCTAGTCAGAGATATCGTTGTATTTTCATGACTTCATCAAGATGATTTTTCCTTCGTGGAATAGTATATGATAGCGTAGTAGATTGTTATGTTATTTTGAACATGCCCTCTTCATGAATTGTTGATGTTCACTGAATGATGTTTTGTTCTTTATGCCTGTGATAAAGTGTTAACTATCCTATTGCCCAAATCAACATTGGTTGTTATCTTTAAGTTGTGTGTTTGGTGAAAGTGTTTATTTGATCTTCTGGGCTCGTGTATATATGCGTGCTGAAGTTCCTAGTTACATATAGTTTATGGTCTACTAGGATAATGATGGTGTTGATTAATTTTCAAAATTCTATCATGGACGCTCTTTTTTTTAGGTTGTTCTATAGTTCTCCTTCCAACCAGGATTGTCCATGCATTGAACCTCAATGCGGAAGACATAAATTCTTAGGCAAGCATACAATGTGGTCTTTTTCCAAGCACACATTGTTTATCTATACAAATATTTTTTGCTGTAAAACGCATCATGGAAGTGATGGTCATGGTTGAAGGCTTGTATTTTATCTAGTCCATGGTTTTCCAACTTCTAGTTGTACAGCAAGTGATAAAGCTGTGATAGAATTATTTACCTTTTGTATAAGCATCATTACATGAAATGATGCTTTCGAAGCACCAAGGAAGTATTATTCAATATTGTGGCAGTTTCCACGGTCTTGAGGAAACAGTTATAGCATTTTGTAAATCCATTGCAGTGAATTTCCTTCTATCTATCCATTATATTTCCAAACTTTTGATGTTCATCTCCACTCCATTTTGGTATATTCCTTTTTATGTCAGTAAAGCAGATCCGTTGCAATCATTGTACTTATCATTCCAATGGTAGCCCCTTTAATTTATTAATTAGCCAATTTAAGCTAATAAGGAAGATCCCTACAAGTGTCCACTCTATTCCATCTATGTTCCTTGAACATGCCAATGAAAACACTGATTCATTCTTTGAAATCTGCTCCCTTCACCATATTTCTGCTTTTGATCAAATGGCGTCTGTGATGCATATAGTAATGACAATATTCCTATACCCACCTGCCCCTGATAGTTGAAATGGATTACGCATTTTCTAGGAACTACAAAATCCCATGTTACATTACACTTTATAAATGTTCCAAGAATTTTTGTCCTTGCTCATTTCCCTTAACAAAATTTATAAAATTTGACATCATTTAAAAATATCGATGGGGTTCAATTATTTGAACTAGAGTTTCAGGTTCTAGAATTCCACATAAGGTATATTTAATGAGCTTTTTTCATTATTTTTTTTTATATTCTGGAGTACCCAAAAATGTGACATTTATGTTGGATTCATTTTGAATCCAAATGAATCCATCTTCCCCGGAATAATGAGTCACGGGGAAATCATAGACGTCTCTGCATTGTCATGAATTTGACATGGCTTAGGCCCAGAAATGGCATTGGTTCTAACATAATTTATAAACTTTTCCATCCCCACAGTGCACAAAAGACAAGTAGAATCCCCAAATATATGGCTCCTATGATCTAATCACTTCCATACTTATAAAACTCTTAGCCACTTCATAAAAGCAGAGTCTAATTGTTCTATGTTTTTATCCTTTTATAGGCACATTTTCTGGTCATTTACAGTATGCTAGTTGTAGGATAGAACTAAAAGTTAGATATAGCATATTTTCTGGTCATTCACAACAATTTTCTCGCATCCAATGAGGCCGCATGCATGTCTCAGGCATGCACATGATGACCTTTAGTTATCTCCAAGGTTAGCTGTAGTCCAAAATTAGTAATTTTAGATTAGGAGTTTTCATTTGTAGATTCAGTTTAACTTTGTCAGAATTGGTAATATTTAGAGTTAATTAGAGGAAGAACAGGGCGAGGATGAACTGTAGTAGCTCCAACACATGCATCACATGTAGGATGGTTGCACTTACCAAGGTGCTTAAGATAGGTCTATACACCTTGGATCTTCTCTTGTATCTAGGAAGGTAGGGTCCCTTTTTATTTCTTATTCATATTTTACCAGTGAGTGTGTGCACTGATGCCCTTTTATAGTAATGAAATTCTACAATCATCATTTAGATTTTATTGGTCTCTCTATAGAATAAAAATTCTTATTTTGTTGTGTAGTTCTTATATTTCGATTCATTAGAGTCTCTTCCTGTAGAACCCCTTGATCCCAAGGACATGGTGCCATTGAGTTGTCATTACGATGCCCAAATTTATGTATTTGGAAAATAGATACGAAATATTTAAATGATTTATTCATCAACCTTGACATAATTTTCATAGGAATTAAGCAGCATGATGCAACAACATCCTACTAAAGCAAAGAAGAAAAGAAACCAACAAATGACAAATCTCACCTTGTTTAAGAAATGCTAATGTATTTTATAACATCAAAAAGAGAATGGAATATTTGTTGCCATGTTTTTTCATGAATGTTAATAATGGCATGGTTCACTCTTACATTTTCCTCGTTGAAAATCACTGCAAAAAGTCACATAGTTGTCAACTACCTACCATCATAATGATCACGAATATAGGCAGCGATTAACTAATTGATATATGAACAAAGCTAAGATGCAATAGATCAAGTCATTGAAACCATGACCCAGACCTTCACACAGCAACAAAGATACCAAGTCTAAGCACACAAGCACTGGTTGCAAGGGAAACATTACCAAAGCATTCATAAATGATTTATTCATCCACCTTGACATAAGTTTCATAGGATTTAAGCAGCATGAGGCAACATCATCCTACTAAAGCAAAGAAGCAAAGAAACCAACAAATGACAAATCTCACCTTGTTTAAGAAATGCTAAGGTTTTTTATAACATCAAAAAGGGAATGGAATATTTGTTGCCATATTTTTTCATGAATGTTGATAATGACATGGTTCACACTTACATTTTCCTCATTGAAAATCACTGCAAAAAGTCACATAGTTGTCAACTATCTACCATCATAATGATCATGAATATAGATAGGGATTAACTAATTGATATATGAACAAAGCTAAGATGCAATAGATCAAGTCACTGAAACCATGACTTAGACCTTCACACAACAACAAAGATACCAAGTCCAAGATTAAACAAGGTGAGAATTTTCATTTGTTGGTTTCTTTGCTTCTTTGATTTAATATGATGTTGCTGCCTCATGTTGCTTAATTCCTATGAAACTTCTGTCAAGGTTGATGAATAAATCATTTGTGAATGCTTTGGTAACATTTCCCTTGCAATCTATTGAACAGTTGCTCTTCCATCTCAATTGACAACACCGTTTTTTCGATGTGTTTTGTTGTTCATTCAATTGAACAATTGTTGTTCAAACAATTGAACAACAATTTTACATCCCCAGTGCATGCTTTGATGTTCCTTTAATTGAATAGCTACCATTCATTCAAATGAACAGCTATTGTTCAATCCCAATTGAACAACACTTTTTCTCGTTGTGGTTATTGCTGTTCAAACGATTGAACATCACTTTTTGCGTATCTTTGCTGTTCAATTCCAATTGAACATAATTTTTTTTCTTTTGTGTGATTGTTGTTCGCTTTTCAACTACCTACCATCATAATGATCATGAATATAGGTAAGGATTAACTAATTGATATATGAACAAATCTAAGATGCAATAGATCAAGTCATTGAAACCATGACTCAAACCTTTACATAGCAACAAAGATACCAAGTCCAAGACACAAGCCCTGGTTGCAAGGAAAATGTTACCAAAGCATTCATAAATGACCACTTTTGGCCCAAGTGACTTAGAAAAAAATATATTGATATGCAATATGATTTAAACGAATCCAAGGGAAGGATTTAGGATTTGGTTAGAAAATTTGAAGAAGATCGTTGTTTAAGGGTTTCTGAAAAGAGTAATTTGGAAGGAATTGTTGCAAAGTTGCAGAAAAAACTCGATTTAATGGTTACTGAAAGTGGATTAATAGAATAGAAAAATACAAAACTTAGAAATGATGTAGGCTCATTGAATTCTCAATTGAATTAATTGGAAACCAACGTGAATGAATCCAAGAGAGAGACTCAAGAATTACTCAAGAAACTTTAAGATAATCAATAGTTGTGGGATGAGGAAAATAATATTTTGGAAGGCAATCTTGCAGAGCTTCAAACACACTTGGATTTGATGGTTAGTGAGAGGGGATCCATGGGCGAAAAGAATATTGATTTAAGCAATGAAGTGGAGTTCTTGAAGGCCCATGTGAGTGAATATAAGACTACACTAGTTTGCATGCACTCAACAAGCATACCAAGATTGTTTTTCCAATTAGTAAGGATAGGTCAAGAGATATTCTTGACCTAATACATTCGAATGTAGATAGACCTATGACTTCATTATTAGGAAACACTTATTATGTTTTATTTATTGAGAATTCCTCATGGAATATTGAAGGATAACACACTAGAAGAAGAATTTACAAATGTGATTGTAAATATCACATTTTTGTGTCATTGGTTGTCCTATATATATTTGTATTTGTGAGGAGAAAAGAACTAAGGTGGAATCCTTCAATTTGAAGAGTACAACAAGACTTCTTAAGCTTACAAAATTCACATTTTGTCTTTAGATAAAGATAGTTGTAAGTCAGATGTAAAGTTTGATGAGGATATTGGGTCCTGTAAGTCTCAAAACCCTCCAACAAAGATTGAGGAGGTTGAAAAACTTGTGACCCAAATTCTAATCCTCAGATTCATGAGAAATTGAAGTAATATCAATGATATTTTGGTGCATGTATAAAGACCATTTTGCCTTCCACTTTAGTAAGAAGGCCTAAATGGTTTACCTAGATAGTACGGGAAGCACAAGGATAAGTAGGAGAGCCTAAGATTTCTTTTGAAATTAGTCATCCTACTAAGAAGTTTCCTAATTATGGTGCTTAGTATCTTCCATTATTAATGTACAACATTTTAGTTTTGAGGTGGTAGCAAGTGAGAGAGTATGGTAGGATACCATGGCAGAGGACTACAAATTCATCCTAAAGAATGATATCTGTTAGATGGTATTGAGACTAGTAGAGAAGCCAATGATT
>APFE030326002.1:60274-86662 GCA_000404065.3 Pinus taeda | reverse complement strand
TTGACTACACTAAACCTAACCCTAGGTCCCTGCTAATGCTATTTAAAGAGGTCCCCACCCTCCATTTCACTCATACATTTCATTGAGCAATTTGGAATTTTTGAGTTGAGCCTTGGGCTAATTTGGAGAGTTTTTTGAACTCTTGAAGGGTTGTTTTGAAGAATTTGTTGGGCTGATTTGGAGAGTTTTTGAGCTGAGTTTCTTGGGCTAATTTGGACCTGATTGTAGGGTTTATTTTAGAATTTCCTGGGCTAGTTTGGAGCTGATTCAAGGGTTGATTTTCATAATTTCTTGGACTGTTATGAAAATGTTTTTCCTGCTGTTAGGAGGTGTTAGTTACTATATAGTCATGTTGAAGATGTAGATGATGAGAATTCAGATGATTCTCTCCTATGATTAGATTGTAGAGTCTAGAGTATATACTATATTTAATATTTATTAATTAATACTATTTTTATTTTTGGACTCTATAGGCCATTCAAAGCCTCTTTGTTGTTGTATTTTGGTTCATATTGGATTGCACTTACTGTTATATTGGTCATATGCACCCTCGCTATATAGTTGAAAAACTTTGCCTATTTGTATATAATGGTTTGGATTCACATGGATTCACATGGGTGCTTATTAGATGCTACCATCATTAAATCATTATTACATGCATTCTTGTAAGGAGGAGAGATTCACAATTTTGTCTCTTCTCATTGTAATTAAAAATATCATATGTAGAATTTGATTGGGATTGTAAATAGAATATAGAGGGTGTGCACAACGCTAGGAGACTACAATGATAGGATATTTTTTATCAGTGCCCTTCCCACACTCTACAATTTTGAGACCGATATGAAATGATGAACCTTTATTTGCTGATGAAGAAACCTTTACTCTATATTTTAAGCAATGACTGACCATGAGGCCCTGTTGTAGGATGAAGAGATACCCTTCCTAATTCTTCTCCAACTGTAAGCAGTTCATACTTGCTAAAATAGGAATTCATGTAATAGATGATGAATTTCTCTATTGTTGGACTGCTCTTACATTACAAGTATTCAATGATTGTTTTGAAGAGAGTTCCATTGAGTATTGATTTAAAGTCTACTTCTCATAATTAACAAAACTTCTTTATGTGACCTAACACATATGTAAGCTTTATCAATCTAGTGGTAGTCTTGGCTGGGACTTCAAGTATGTGTATAAGCCACCTATAATTAATCCAATTCCAAGCATATTTTGGAAGAATTTGGCAATTTGTGCGTTGATTCAAGTGTTGTTCTTCAACTTTGACCAAGTCCACAGAAATTATAGGACTCAAACAAACCTCAATATTGGCAGATCCAAATAGGAGCTAGTTGCCTATAGGAAGGCCATGAATGCCCTTCAAAACTATAACCATACCCAGGAGACTACAATGATAGGATATTTTTTATCAGTGCCCTTCCCACACTCTACAATTCAATTTCTTGCAAAACTCAGATCCTAGCCTAGTCTCAAATTTGGTTGTGTCTATCCATATTGATTTAGATACCATTTTTGGACTATTTTTTATTATTCCATCATACAAAGCCCCATAAATATCATGAATGCATATAAAGGTAAGGTAAAATTTGATCTGTTGTCAATATTTGCTTTCTGAGGAGAATCTAGAAGTATACATTAAAAAAAGACAAAAAAAGTGTGAGATGCAATTCTAAACTCTGTTAAAGAAGGCCATGATACTATGGTCACCCTTTCATAGATATTCTAGTTTTTATCTAAGAATCCCTTTGTAGAGGAAAAACCAGTGCAAGATTTGGAGGAAGTGGAGTGATCACATGGGGGATTTAGAATAGTAGACCATCATGATGGATGTGATTTCTTGGAGAAATATTGAAATTTCCTAACTTATGACACATTGAGCATGAGCAATATTTTCTTTGATTTAAAAATACTAGGTCCTTACTGTCATGATAAATCCACAAGCACAAGATCCGAAATATAGAGAAGTCAAGCGAAAATAGAGTTGTGATTTGGGAAAACTATTGGGATGAAATCCAAGGTGGAGATGGGAAGAGTGACTGGGTGATTCAAAAATAATAGTGTTATGAAGAATAAATTCCTTATAAATTTAGTAAACAAACCTTTCATCACTGATCAACAACCAATGAACAAATCACATAGCATATCAATACCTACACAGAAACAAAGATCCGAGAAGGTGTTTGGAAGGATCAGACAACACCATAATGTATTAATGATAATCACAAAACCATGAACCAGTTACTTTTCTCAAATACATTTGTCCATGTACATGGAATATATTACATTTGTTCATAAATTTGTCTCCCATACAAAAAATTGTAATCGTTGCATGTTGGGGAAAAATAAAATATTAACATGTTCTTCTTTAGTGAAAGAACCATGCTATGATAGACCTAAGAAAAATGATAATAAAAACCCATTCGCACAATGGGGATCTATATTGATGGTGATTAATGATTTCTGTTGTAGTGGATGGTGATCCTATGTCATATTTGACATCTACATATGTGCTTAAAAATTCTCTGGACATTATATCAGTGGACATATTTTCAATATCTACAAAGTGATTGTTGGCAAAATGTTGAAATTGACAACTCCAATTTATTGCTTCCTTATGAAGAGGTTTTAAATTGTCCTTCCGAACCCGATATATGCCTTTCATCTGATTACATATCAACTTCGAGTTGGTGAAAACTTCAATATCATTGACATCATGTTTTTTTGCCTCTTTTAGCCCTTCAACAAGGGAAATGTAATATGCCTTATTGTTTGTCTTCATTCCAGGCACTTCTCTCTTTCCATGAAATAAATGATTTGTTTCCATATTGTAAAGGATGAATTTAACAGCTTCTCGACCTGGATTTGGAAAGTAGGACACTTCAATGCATAAATGCCACTTTTGCACCATTTCTTACACATCAAAAACCCGAAAAATAAGATAAAAATAAATTCATGTTAAACAAGTAGAAAATTATCTATTTCTTACTAGACATGTTTTTCAATCATATATAATTAAAAAAAGTAGATAATTTTTTTCACAAATTCAATGTAAGACTGACTGACAAATTTTGTTGGAGTATCATAACCAAATTGAATGCTTTCGATATTGTTAGATATAAGTATCCTTATGATTGTTACAATGTCTTATTTCCTACTAGTAGTTATAAGGTGGAGCTAGAAATTCAATTTGAGAGCTTGCAAGAGTAATCCTCAAAACAGTAAGATTTCTTAAGTGCATTGGTCTTAAAAAGTTCTTGCGTGCTCAGACAGATAAATTAGTGTGATCTATGTTGTCTGATGATGTTATGGGGTATATAGTGCAATTTAAGATAACCTTATGACACCTTTTGATTATTTGAGTAGTTTCTCTGATTTATAATTCTTTCTTTGCAACATTCTAACTAAAATTGAAATTAATGTTTGAGAAAAATGGGAGAGTCCTAAAAAGGTACATAAATTGGTTGAACCATAATGTATCCTAGCAATAGGTTACCATGAGTGCCTTTGCTTGCATGGTGGTAGTGATTTTAGAACTAGAGAATGGAAAAGTGATGACTTGTCTACTCCTACCAAAGTCTAGAAAATGAATTTATCTAGCTTTTTTACTACTGTTCCAAATAAGCATATAGAGAGTAAACCCCTTGCTTGTTCAAGTGAGGAAAGGCCCAAACAGTGATAAAGGGGGTGAATTTTTCCCTATTTAGGTATATTAGATCATGTAGTATGTTATATTTTTCTTGTAGACAATTTATAGAGGCGATTACCAAATTATGAGCGACCCATATACATTCAAAGTACACTTTTATGTACAAATCATCGCTAAAAACCCCAGTGGTTTCCCTAGAAATCTAGTAGAGAGAAAGAGACATACAATTAAGTTTTATGGTCATCAACACACTCTTAGACCATTAGACCAACACCTTATCCTAGTAGGGTTCAATGGAGTCTTTTTGGCACAAATTCAAAGGAAGGATATTGATGTAGTAAGGGGGTACCATAGGCATAAACTTCTAAAACCATAGCTATTACTCCTATGAGGGGAGAAATTAGTTATAGGGTTTGCACATTAAGAGTTTCCATATAAGCCACAAAAGGGACAATTTTACATGCAATTTTGAAGCAAAATTTCAGCAATGATAAAACATTAGTAATGGAATCAAAACAAAACAATTTCACGCAGTATATATCCTCGACCCATGAAAGGGCTACAATTGCCTGCATTAAAAAAAGTCACTTCACAACCACCATTGAAAGTGTATTCTCTTACAAGATGCTTTGACACGGTAAGTGAAACGCCATGCCTATGCATTTAAATATATTGAAGCTGTACTAAATAATATACTACCAATGTAGCAAATCCTTGAGAAGATAGAAATACTATAATTATCATGATTCTTGGTTCACAGCCTTCCGATATCAAAACAGGGATGAATTTGGTAGTAGTATTGCATGATATTTCTCTGTCCTGATGCAAACCAGTGCTGTTTGACTATCCTGAGGGAGAGTATTCGTTGGAACTAAGGATTGGCCAAAATGGATATCATTAGCTTGCTTATAAATTTTTGCAACTGGAAATATCTTTTAGCTTAGATATGCCACATACCTGGTGCTCTAGAAATACAAAGCTATGTAGAAATGTATCAAAATGTTTCCAATCAATGTGTGAATCCTTGCCCCAAGGACCCCCACATTCTTCTGTAAATATTCTTGAGGCACCCGTATCAATATAAACATAGAGGTTACATTTCCCATAACAAGAACTAAAGTGGTACAAATACAACCATGTTGCTAATAAATACAAGAACTCAAATCACCATCAAAATGTCTGAATGAGCCTTCAGCAAGACATCCCTTAGGATCTTTGAATTTGTGCAGGCCTCTTTTGGGCTACATCATTATAGTTTCTTCAGTTTCAGATTAGGTTGAGCCAAAACTTCCTCCTATGTTTTAAGGTTTTTGAAAACTTATCCTTGAAGAATTAAAACACCACTGAAAACGTTTGAATATGAAATGCACCTATCATTTTGGACATGGATCAAGATCATTATCGTGAATACTAGGCCTAAGCCACTCATTCAAGAGATAACTAAATCCTGCATTCTCACGACCATCTGTTATGTACAAAAGAAGCATTAAGAAAGCAGGGCCCAAATTGTTGTAACAAATCATGAATTTACTTCAACATTCAGGGGAACAAAATGTAGATATGTGTCACATCTTGCACCACATTTGCCTCCACAAATAGAGGCAATAAAGGGTACATATATTGTTGCATATTGATGCTCGTCTGGACATGGGTGAAATGACCTGCTGACCTTTCCATGAACTTTGAAAGCATTCACATGGAAAATTGCTGCATTTTCATGCTCAAATATGAAAGCTGAAAGTTTTAAATATGCTGCCACTGGCAAAATGAGAGTTTGAATATAATTTTCTTCAATGATAAAGAGATGGAATCCTTACATAACCAATGCCAATGAATTTTCTAATTATGATAGCACTGGTTTATGCATTTCCAGATATTGATTGCAACTAACACTTAAAACTCATGAGGAGAGACCTGAAAAGAATCAAGTACCAGAAAAGGGTATTCATGTGAAAACAAAATGAATATACAAGTCAACAGAACTAGACTACCCTTCGTTATTAGAAAAATTGACTATTTACAATGAGTGATAGAGAATGGGAGGAAGCCATAAGGCAACCTCTCCCTCTGATTAGTAATTCATTATTTGAATTTTCTGAATTGTTGAGAATTCTCTAATTAGTCATTCATTATCTGTTTTTTTTATGCTACTCTTTTTTTAGGAACAGGGGATTCGAGGTTATGAATGAGCTTGCCTCCTATCTATCACCTAGTAATGAGGAGCTTGGTTTGTTGCAGGTCGTTATGAGTCACTTGGTGGAATTGAAGAACTTTCCTCCTGTTTGTCACCTCCTGATGAGGAGCTTTGCTTGCTGCAAATGGTGATGATTCAATTGGTGAGCTGCAGAGCATGGGGACGGAGTTTCTGTGTGGTTTGGACCAAGATGATGAGTCACTTGGTGAGTTGCAGAGCTTTGTTTGCTGTAGGCGGTGATGAGTCAATTGGTGAGCTGCAGAGCATGGGGATGGAGTTTCTGCATGGTTTGGACCAAGGTGATGAGTCACTTAGTCAGTTGTAGAGCTTTGTTTGCTGCAGGAGGTGATGAGTCAATTGGTGAGATGTAGAGCACGGGGATGGAGTTTTTGCGTGTGGTTTGGATCAAATTCGAAAATAAATGAGGAACATGCATTAACTCGGACAATTGAATCGGACTGGTGAGAATCTGTTGGAATCTCGAAATCCCGAATCTGTCAGATGAGATCCTAGAAGAAATTAATGTGGAACGGTGGCGGAGGGTGGCGGAGGGAGGAGGAATTGCTGATGTCTAGAGTCGGATGTTTTTTCGGGCGTCGATGGAAACTGGGAAATTCCTCCACTTAATGAGACTACTGCCCGAAGTTTAAACAAAAATTCCATGAGTGGACAGGGGATAATTATATTTCAATTTTTGAAAATAGATATTCAAACCACATAAAATTAAATCATATCAACGTCATTCTTTTATATTATATGTTCCATTTATTAAATTAGAATATGCTAATTATATTAAGTTTTTAATTAATTATACAATTTAAATATACATTTTCAAAAGATATAATATTTTGAACTATTTTTTAAGTATTTAATTTAAGGTATATATTTTTTTTTAAATTTTATTAAAAGTTACATAAAAGTAATAAATTAAAGATAATTTGATCTCAAAACAATTATTATTTTTTGGTAGGCCTAATTCATGAACTTTGAATCACATGTTTTTACATAATACTTCATAACAAGGTGTTTTTCAATTCAATTAAACTCCATGAATTAAAACTAGCAATTGCACCAGATGTTGCAAAGGAAATGTCATAAGGCATAAATTCTAGAAGCATCATGACATATAAAAAATCATTGAAGATACAAATTAGTAAACAAAATGCTATTCAATTGTCTTAAATCATAAGCAACATTTTCATGTGAGCTCTTAAATCCTTGAAAGTGTGCATTTATATTGGCATATCTCTGAAGTGACAATTCATTCAGTAGTGGATAAACTTTTGATGGTTTACTGCTTGAGGGACTCGTGCATTTACTACCATTTGAAAAGCGAGTAAACAATCTTGAAGGCATAGTACTGGGAGTTGGTGAAGAGGACATATCAAAAGAATGAAGTGAAGAACTATAGGGAATCATCTACCTTCAATTAATGACCAATTTTCTAGGAAAATGGATATTTTTCATTACTAATAGAGCTCAGACAATTTTCCAAAATACAATTTTGCATGAATGGCAGGGAAAATGTGTGAATTATTTTAAAAATCTTTTATTTGTTCACTTTTTGAAATCAACTTATTATTCTCCAGCAAATAAGCTATAGGTTGGTAGGAAAAGGGTTGCAAGGATTAATACCATCCCCAACCAATGACTAGGGGAGTTGAAGAAATGAATATGGTTGTGTCAAATGCTAATGGTATCCTATTGCATCTAAACCTAGTGAATGTAAACCACCATCAAGCATAGAAAAATTGTAAGATGCAGAACGCCAAGAAGATTGAGTAGTAGCTGGTGATGATAAGCCAAAAGATAAAGCAGTTTTCCTTCCCACCTCATCTCCTTTATCCAATGCAGTATGAGTCATTATTTTCTTAAGTTCCACTCTTTTTCCTAGGAATAGAATGTAGTGCTTCTGTATAGCTTCATCTATATGTTTCTACTTCTCCAATACAACAAAACCAATATGTTTCAAGACTATTAGATCATTTTCCCCAAATATTTTAAGAATTTCAGATGCATCAGTGGAGAAGTCCAAGTCAACATCAAGGCTTAGACTCCATAAATATTCCTCTATAGGCATACTTGAATGCCAAGAGGGAAGGATTTACCCCCTTCTTTAGAAGAACATCAACACATTTGTGAGAGTGATAACAACTTGAAAAATGTAAACCTAAACACTGATCTGCCTCATCAACAACATCAACATCCATAGGTGTGAATTTTTCAGAAACTAACAAAAGGTCACAGGTGTGAATGAAGCACACAAGAATAGTGTAAACTCCTTTTTCTAAGTTCTAAAAATCACTAGTCTCCATTGAACCATTTTTGTTACAAAATACTAACAATTAAAGTTGTATTAAGTTATTAACACATGAATAAAGATACAAATGAATAGAAATAAATTTGTAAGGAGGCAGTGTAACTATCTTAGTAGCAGGTATCTCCTTCATATTCAAAGATGAATCTAAACTATTTATATTCTTGCGGGACTTTTTCTAGACCATTTCCCAAGTGGAAATTTTTTCCTGCTCAGATTCTTGTGCATTGGAAGAAGGGAATTGAGAGGAAGACTCTACCTGGAACATTTTTGGAGCCTCTTCAACAGTTTGTAAGAAATATTTATCCATTGGAGGATTTCCAGGATGAGCAACAGGTTGCAAAGAAGATACATGTTTGGAAGTATACAAACTACTTGGGAGCATTGAATGAGTCTCACGTGATTTCTAGGGATGTGAATACTTGAATGTTGTTAAATATTGCTCAATGGAAGATAAAATTCAACTTTGAGAAGTTAGAATATTATCACATGCTTCATCAAGGAATTATTTATCATGTAGACTCAACAATGCACTCGGATGAATGTGCAAGCTGAATAGGCTTTTGATTTCTCAAACATTTTACATCTCTATTGGCTCCATGTCTTAGCAAGAGAGAAACACATGCAACATGGTTATGTTTACAACATAATGTAGAGGGGTCTCTCCTGTTCTTGTGAGAATGTTTATACTTCCACCATTCCTCTTTATTATTAAAAGGAATGCTTCAAGGTGGCCATGATCTGCAGCTATGTGAACAAAAGTTGGTCATGCATTGTTTCTAGATTTTACAGTTGCACCAACATCTAAAAGTTTTTCCACAACCGAACAATTTACACTGCATCCATTGAGAGGAGTGTCTTGTCTTAGAGCCCAATGCAGAGCTTTATTTCCATCTTGATATGTGTCATTGACTGGAGCATCAAATGCTAACAAAACATCTAGAAGTGCATCGTGATTTTCCTAGACAACTCGAATCAAAGGAGGAAAATAATCGTTTGAATGAGCATTCTAGCTCTAGACAAACTAGAGAATTCATTCTATGATTTTTATTGTAAGTCTACACTTACTTTTTGGGTCATAATTGTCCTTTCTTTTATGAGATACTTTATCACAGTCCGTTGCTAGACTACCATTCTTTCAAGTTGTTTCTATTTGACTTGAATTTGTACAATATTTTTAATTTATTTCTTCCCACAACAATATCTTTCTTAGATTTTATTCCAGGATTTTCATTATCCCTAGCACCCCAAATGTTTCAATACTTCATTATTTTTGACATGTCATTTTCCTCTAAATTAACTATTTTTACATTTCATAAACTTTTGAGATTTTTCATCCAAGCTCATAGGACGTGGAGAGGCTAGTACTCTTCCTAACATATAATCAACTATTGTTTCTCTAGGCTGTATATTAGATTATGACCCTCTAATCCAAACAATTATGATAGACCTCCTAAGTTCTAACATGGTGAAGGGAAACTAATGGAACTAAAGCTAGACCTTTGACAAGTTTGAGTGCAAGAGAAACAAGAGCATTCTTTCAATTGCACTTGATCCCAATCTGTTTCAAGACTTTTAGATCATTTCACCCATTTATTTTAACAATCTTAGATGCATCAGTGGAGAAGCCTTAGTCAAGATCAAGGTTTGGACTCCATAAAGCTTCCTCTAGAGGCATCCTTGAATTCCAAGAGAAAAGGATTTGCTCCCTTCTACATAAGAAGATCAACACATTTATGAGAATGATAAAAACTTGCAAAATGTAAACCTAAATACTGATCTACCTCATCAACAACATCAACATCCAAAGGTGTGATTTTTTCAGAACGTAACAAAAGGTATAAATGACTTTGTCTTAAATGCTACTAGTAGCCTAATAGTATTTTTCCCAACTTCCTTCTATAAGTGAGATGAAATTTGAGCTCATTAAGGAAACTCTGTTTTTTACTGTCAACATCATTGATACATACATCTCAAAGAGAGAGGATGATGAGAAATCATTTGCATCTTGTACGGATGCTCGTCATGCTTTTGTCATGCAACTATGAAGTTGTTTGTATTTCTATGGTCCCATCTTCATTCTTATTGCTGAGATTGCCTACACTAAAACATACATTTTTAAATTGGTAGTAGTCTTTTTCTTTTGTTTTTCCTCAGTAAACAATAGCAATTAGTTACAAAATTACATTCTCTGTGATTTTGGCATAAAATCAGGATATGAAGCCACTCCTTTTCAACTTTATCAAATCTAACACATCAAGGGAGCAAAGAAAAGAAAAAAAAAACCACTTTTTCACTAGGAGACTAAGATATTATTTCCATGCTAGAGATATAATCAGAATTATTAAAATGTAAGTTTTAATATGAAATGAAAAATACACTATATTACATGCTCTAGACAGATTGGTCGTCTAACGGTTCATTCACATAAGTACTTCTCCCTCTACAACACTAATCAAATCAACTTATCAATCTCTATAAGAAAATAAAATCTCAAGGTGTCTCTAACAACAATCAAACTAACACCTTTTTCATACTTGTTTGTCCTTGCTATCCTTTCTCTCCAAGAATCTGAAAGGCTTGTCAATGATGAAAAATTGGCATGCAAGGATAGTTGATTAAAATTATCTCCCCTCTTTGGTGGAGTGAACATAGAAAGTTGTGCTCAAGTTACTTGACATGTGGCATCTTGATTTGTCCTATAACTCACTCACATTTATCATTGCATCATATGAATTCTACCACTCCATTTTCTTATTCTCATCATCAATCTAGTCAAATATCCCACTAATCCACTTCAATAGGCCACCTAGCACATGCAATGCTTACCTTGGGACAACTATAACCTATTTCCAAGGTCCCTTTGTAGACCTTCAATGCACAATATATTATTCAATGGATCCCCCTTTGGCCAATATAATACTCACTTTCTTTTAAACAATTCTTATAAATTGATTATATAGACTTTCCTCCCGCCTACATTTTATACTTTGGTCAAATGTAGAGTCTTAATTCTTTATCAAACCAAAGTTTAACTTCATGCTAATGCATTTCATACTGCAAGAGTATTGGCGCTTAACTCTCATTCATATGAATCTCTCGAAGAATTAATACTCGTCATCCAAAGGCCATAAGTCAAATATTAATCATTTTTTCAAATGAAATAACATATAAAAAGATAATGCAATGTACTTATGTTCGTGTAGCACAATCCCTTTACAATTATAATTCTTAATGTTTAAGGCATAAATAATAAAATATTATAACTATCTTTCTGTAATCATAATACAAGCACTGCACTTAGACCCCAAGGGCCTTTCCATTGTAGCTTGTTGCAAATGTTTCTCGTGGGTATTTGGAATTTCATATTATTTAATGATGATAAGTGGTGGTTGTGCACATAATAAATTGCACTCTAGCAAGATTTATTAAATTCCATCCTTGTTCAATTGCAACTCTTCCCTCTTAACTAAGGCCTTCAAACTATAAGTTGGCTCAAAGATATCAAGCTGCAATGAGAATGTTAATGCATCATAAGCATGGAGTTGCATTCCAGAGCTAAGCTTCACCCACTCAAAATAAAGAGAAAGAAAAAACACTTTAAAGATATTACTACAGTGCGTTGCAATTTGAATTGATCGTTATCTCAGTTCAAGCTCTAAGTATACCATGTTGCATTGTCTTCTGGATTTTGTCTACTAGTAGTAGAAAATAAAAAAGCTTTAACTTGCCAAATGTGAGTTGGATAATATTTTCCATCCATTTGAAACCATAATAACATCTCCTCTTGTATGCATTCTAAAACCAGATATACCTGTAAATGGATCACAAAGAAATGTTAAAAATAAATGTAACAAGCATATCAAGAAAAGGTTCATTCTCTCCACCAAGTTGATGCATCATCATATATTTTAGAAGAGAAAAATCCAAAAACTCAAGTGTCATTATTTACATATTGAGAGAATAATACAATTCCCATAACAAGCTATTTTTTCAAGACTATTTTAACATTAACAAATAGTATTTCCAGAAAAAAAATTTACTTCTCCAAAACTTGCCTTTGGAGGCACAATCTCTCAATGACAAAAGTTGGTAGTTGTATGTGGAAATAAATATTGTCTATGCTTAGATAATTTTAAAATATATGGTTGTTTAAACCTATGGGGTTAGCTGATGAGCACTCAAGCACCCGAGCACTCTATCCAAGGATGGGCAGCTACTCGGCGCAATGCAGTGGTTAAAAAAAAGAAAGGGTTTTGTCACTAGCTGTTGGAGTAGGGGTGGAACTGGTGGGCATGAACCTTGTAAATAAAAAAATTTTACACTGTTGGATGAGAGTTGGGATTTTTATTCCCTTTGTTAAAATATAGGTAGAGATAGGAAGGGAGAGAAGCTAAAGTGATTGCAGAGAAAATAAAATGAGTTAAAATGAAGAATGAATTTCATATCGGTAATTCAAATAATAATAAAATTGTAATAAAATCAGATAAGTTAATGAAATCAAAAGCAGGCTTCAAAAGTATGCATACCCTCTATGCATTGATTCCTTGTAGACAAAAAAACTATAGTTTCAAGTGAGACGCAAGTGAAGGGCTGCATTGTAATTTCTAGCTATAGGAAATTGGTTACAAAAAAACATTTTGGAAAACTATCTTGGTGACATGAAAATATAGTTTGAAGGTGGAATAGATAGTTCATAGAAAGTGTTATAACTGCCCACCAATCGTAATATCTTAATGAATGAAAATATAATGAATGCAATATACAAACATAATGAATGAAATTGAAATAACATTAAAGATTTTGCAAAAGACCTCTAGAGAAAATGCATCGAAGTTCTTGAAAAATAATTTTAAATCATTATCACAATACTTATTTTTTCCAGAACTGATAGGCTTATCAATCGAATACACTTAATTGAAATTTCAGATAGAACCCAAAGATGACTGTAGATACACTTTTGAATATAAACAAGATTTGTCCTAAAAAAACATAGTAGTTTGCAAGGGAAAAATGTTGGGAAATAAATAGAAAACTGCAGCCCCTAGCTGCGAAAGAATACATAACAATAATGGAAGTTTTGGAATTGCTTGCCAAACCGTTGTTTAATAAACTTTTGTTGGAATCATGGAGAAACAAACAAAAGAAGTCTAAATAGTAAGACCCTAATGGAGGGGGGTTGCATTGTAAATGTAATTACGAAAACAACAATTACTAAAATAGTGAGTGGATTAACATGGGGATTGGGAAGTCATCTTCTAAGAAATTGAAATGCATTTCAGAGACCTAATCATGCATTTAGGATACCCAATCATCACACCCATGGCTACATAAACATTGAGCGGTTAGACCCTAACGAGGCCAGACATGAAGTTTGAGCCCTCGCTGGTGAAGCAAATAGAAGAAATCATCGAAGTATGTAAATAGAGAACCTATGATATGCGTTCTCGTGAGTGGAAAACCTTTTCTGTAGGACACCCCGACAGATCTTAACCTGTAAAATAAATAAATGCCAACTGTTATATATCTATAGCATAGAAGTGTATAACAGGCGTTAGAATTCAAAAGAAAAAATTACCTGTGCAGGGTTTTTCTTTGCATTCCTTGATTGGGTTGCCTCGAACATCAGAAGTTCCTACAACAATCATGGTCACGGTCACTGCAAAAACCCTTTCCGGTGGGGGGTTACCATCAGGGAACTTATGAAAATATTTGAGCAAAATGTTATTTTTTGAAACCATTCAAAACCCCAGGTCTTGAAAATCGCAAGCGTTGTGGATGTCTTGAGCGGCAAGGAAAATCCTAGGTTTTTTAGGGGATATGTTCAGAGTCATTGTCACTCTATTGAGTCATGCTGTGAATGCTAGGTCTTAAGCTGGTTTTAGTCACAGTCACTGTGACTATCTCAGGCCGTGAAAGAAACTGCGACTTGAAGTTAAAAACCCATAGAGGCGAATTGAAACACTATACATGAATAAACCATCGAAGGAGGTGAAGTTATGTATGGGAACGGGTGGACATTTGCATTAAAGTTCACAAGCATTGTTCATAGAGGCGGGCAGAGGAACAACAGTTGGAAATTTGCAGCAAAGTTCACAAGCATTGTTCAGAGAGATGGGCAGAGGAACAATGGGTGAACATTTGCAATGAATTTCACAACTTTTGTTCGCAGAGACGGGTGGAGGAACAATAGGTGGACATTTGCAATGAAGTGCAGGGGAATTGTTTATAGAGACAGGCGGAGGAATGAAATGTGGTTTCACCCACTAGGAGACCCTGAGCCAAACAAAAGCTTCTTCTACAATTGACCTGGAAATGAGACTAGTGCTGCAGGACACACGCAAAACATGGTATGCATCTTCCAAGTTGTTTGTGTGGTTGCTAAATGGATGAACAATGAATTTCGTATCTTAAAGAGTAGCAACTGTCATTTAATTTAAATCAATGAATAATCATAACCCAATCGCCTAACAAAAGATCGAATGGCACAGATTATGACACGAAAGTAGCTAGGAGAGTTCTTTTCAAAAGGGAATGCCTTAAAGCGTAATTATTTATTTTTTGAAATATGTGAAATTTTTTAAATTACTTCAACTAAAACTTTGACATAAATTTGCAAAAAATTAGATACAATATAACAATAGAAAAAATTAAAAAATTTCTCAATCAGTTTATATATATATATATATATATATATATATATATATATTTTTTCAAAAACTATATTATTTATGGAAATCCAAAAAAAAATACAAATTCATCTATATATGGCATTTAAGGCTTCGTTTTTTTTTTAAAATGAAAAGTCAAATTTGATTCTTGCATATGTCTTATACCTCACATCTAAATTTTCTTTTCATTATTGAACAAATATATATGAAAGAGATAAACTAACAATAATTTAATTATTTCTTAGATATATATTTAGTATTTAATTTTTTTCTTATGTAAAAAAGATTTCTACTAATATCTGTAATATATATATATATATATATATATTATATATATATATATTCAAAATGCAGTTTAATATTTTTTGATGTTAATTTATTGTTAGGCATTAGGATTTTGGTAAATATTTTCATCTAATAATTAGAAAACTATGAATGCATTATTAAGAAACCAAGTAATATTAGTAATTGATATCATTTCAAACTAGGGAATAACTACTATGTGATTTATCTTCCTCACTTAATAGAAATATATATAAATAAATTGTGGAGGTTGAAAGAGTATCTCTAGCACAAAATTTAATTTAACCTAGAAAGTTATTGTCATGCCCCTATAGTCACCCACATCGAGGGGTGACATAACGTACCTAAATGGCCCATCACTATAGGTTTGTGGCGCATCATAACTCATTTCATCTCATCGATTTTGTCAATTTGAAACTACATGATTCCATACCACACCTCTTTTTATATTTCATGATTATTAAAATTCATAAGTTTAACACTTATTGAAGTATGTAGATAATAATTCCATACAATTATGCCTTATCATAACTAATATGCAAATGATATGAATGAAAGTAATCTTATAGAATCAACAACCCAACTAGCCTAACGATTGTCAAATATTCAAATGTGTTAAAACCAAGTGAAACCTAGTCTCATATAGCAATTTAAAAATTATAACACCACACAATTCATACAAACCTATCCCCAAATTTCCTATTTGATTTACTGCCATCGATCGCAACTTTGTCATAAATCAAAATCACTTCACTTGATAGAAATAGTAAGTACTCTTGTATGCATGCAATGTATGAAGAGTTATGTTTAGTGAAGGAAAACAAGTTAAGTCTAATATTAGAAGTCAAGTGATTCAAAGTTAAAAAGTTAATGCGTTGTCAAGAATGTTGGGTGTGGAGCCTAATTATCTTCTGTATTCAAAGGTTTCAGCCGGATGTATACCTTAGGAAGACTATACACCCCCCCACGCAGGGGGGAATTGTCCCTCCCATGGGGGTTTGGGGGGGCTAATCCCCCCTTGACTGGGGGGTCTAGGGGCCAGTGGTCCCCCGACAGGGCTTTGGGAGCAGCACCCTCGAAGCTAAAAATAGATGTAAAATTACCTTGTAAAAGTATAGTAATTTCTAGTCAATCTAGGCCGTTCATTAGGCGGATGATCTGGCGGTCTTTGTTATGTTTAGTTTAGGGTTTTTTTCCCTAGAAGGCAACCCCTCACTATATATGAGGGAATTGTATTGCGTCTATGTATATCTGTATTCTGAGTGAGGAAGAGAAAGGATATTGAGAGCGAAGAGGGTGTTATAGCGGATTTGTTGTAGGTTGTATCTCTTCAGTTTACTGGATAATATAAAAGGAAGGACTGGTTGTTTCTCCGTGGATGTAGCCCAAACTAGGTGAACCACATATATCTGTGTCTCTCTTGTTTTATGTGTTTTCTGTGTGTATATTTCTGCAATATTTTATGTGTTCCATTGCTCTGTAATATATAATTTTCTAACAACTAGTATTAGAGCCGAAGGTCTATTTGGCTGATAAACTCGCAAGAGAGAAGGGTTCCTGGTTCGAGTGGGAGTAATGGCAGAATATGGTAGGTTTAGGGTAAAAAAATTCAATGGCCAAAACTAGCAGCTGTGGAAGATGCAAATGGAAGATTATCTGTATCAAAGAGATCTGTAACTACCATTGAGCGGAAAGACAAAGAAGTCGACGAGTATGACAAACACAAAATGGGATATTCTCAATAGAAAGGCACTTGGAACAATGCGACTGTGCCTAGCAGTGTCGGTATCATTTAATATTTCAAAGGAAATGATAGCAGAGGGTTTAATGTCAGCATTGGCCAAACTATATGAAAAACCCTTGGCCTCAAATAAGGTATTTCTTATGAAGCATTTATTTAATATGAAAATGTCAAAAGGTGGATCTGTTGCAGACCATTTAAATGATTTTAATACAGTTACAAGTCAGTTAAGTTCTATAGGGGTAAATTTTGATTGATGAAGTTAGGGCTCTATTATTCTGTCTCATGCCAGAAAGTTGTAATGGCTTAGTTATGGCCATTAGTAACTATGTCTCTAATCTAGTACTTTTAAGTTTTGATGTTGTTCGTGCAATCCTTAGCAAGGAAATGCGGATGGAAAAGCTCCGGTGAGAATCGGGCAATGCTCTGACTGCAGAGATAGGGGAGGGAAAATGAAAGATGAAGAGCCAGATATCGCAGTAGTCAAGAAGGTAGATCCAAGTCCAGATCGGGGTAGTGTGCATTGAAATTGGGGAAGAAAGGACACTTTGAGAAAGATTGCAAGTCTCGGAAGGTAAAAGAAGGAGATGCACAACAAGGAAATAATCATGAAGCGAATGTAACATGTGATGTGTTGCAAGATGCTTTGATTCTTTCATTAGAAAATATTATTGATGCCTGGGTGGTAGATTCGGGGGCCTCATTCCATGCCACACCCGATAAGAAACATTTTCATGATTATGTTCAAGGAGATTTTGGATAGGTTCGAATGGGTGATGATAAACCCTGTAAAATCATTGGAATGGGTACAGTTTTCATAAAACAGCGGAATAGAAATCAATGGCTATTGAAGGAGGTAAGGCATGTTCCAGATCTAAAGAAAAATATGATTTCAACAGGGTAGTTGGGAGGTGAAGGTTGTGTAACTACTTTCACGGATAAAACCTGGAAGGTCACTAAAGGATCCCTGGTAATAGCGAAAGGAGGAAAGGTTGGTACATTGTATTTATGGAATTGTATTTCTAATTTTGTTAATGCTTTAACCTTTACAAGAGAAGATACGACATTGTGGCATCAAAGGCTCAGGCACATGAGTGAGAAGGGGATGCAGATTCTTCACTCAAGAAATTTGTTACTAGGTTTGAAGCATGTCGATTTAAAATTCTGTGAGAATTGTGTTTATGGAAAACAGAAGAGAGTTAGATTCCTTAGAGTTGGGAAAGAAAAGAAGAGCAAAAAATTAGAGCTTGTGCATAGAGATGTATGGGGACCTGCTCAGGTATCATATCTTGGTGGCTCTCGTTATTATGTTATTTTTATTGATGATGCAACCAGAAAAACCTGGATTTATTGTATTCAAAATAAATCTGATGTATTTGATACTTTCAAGAAATGGAAAGCTTTGGTTGAAAATGAGACAAGAAAAAGGTTGAAGTGTCTCAGATCAGATAATGGAGGTCAATATCATAACAAAGTTTTTGATAGGTACTGTTTAGAAAATGGAATTCGTAGAGAGAAGACAGTTCCAAGAACACCACAAGAAAATAGCGTGTTAGAAAGGATGAGCAAGACAATCATGGAGTGTGCAAAGTGCATGAGATTGCATGCAGGATTGCCTTTACAATTTTGGGCAGATGTTGAGACACTGTTGTTTATATAATAAAAAAAGGGCTTTCAAGTTCCTTGGATGGTGGTATTCCATAGGAGGCATGGACAAGTAAAAAGGTAAACTACTCATTTTTAAAGAATTTTGGTTGTCAAGCCTTTGTCCACATTAATAAAGAAAATAGAACAAAGTTTGAGGAAAAATCAAAGAAATGTACCTTTATTGGATATGGTGTTAATGGTTTTGGTTATCGCTTTTATGATTATGAAAAACACAAAATCATTAGGAGCAAAGATTTCATATTCAATGAAAAGGTCATGTATAAGGATCAGCTACAAGAAAAGAAACAGGAAAAAGAAAATAGAGAATACACAGTGCTTGATGACATCATAGGAAAAGTGATGGTGCCTGAAAATCATAATGATCAACATCCAGAACAACAACCACAACAACAACAAGCACCCCAAACACCTGAAAGTGGTGTTAGAAGATCTACCAGGATAAGTAGACCCCCTGAATGATACTCTCCTTCATTATATTATGTATTGTTGACTGATTCTAGTGAACCAGAACGTTATGAAGAAGCAGTGCAGGTAGAAACCAGGAAGAAGTGAGAGCAAGCCATGAAAGAAGAGATGGCCTTAGCACATAACTAGACTTGGGACATAGTCAGGTTGCTTGCAGGCAAAACAGTATTGCAGAATAAATGGGTTTACAAGTTGAAGGAAGAAGATGGAGGTAGAAAAAGGTATAAATCTAGACTTGTGGTGAAAGGGTTTGCACAGAAAAAGGGTATAGACTTTGATGAGATATTTTCTTCTGTTGTGAAAATGACTTCAATAAGAACTATTCTAAGTCTAGTAGTTGTTGAAGATTTACATCTTGAGCAGTTAGATGTAAAGACAACCTTTCTCCATGGGGATTTAGAGGAAGAAATATATATGCAACATCCACAAGGATATGAGGTAAAAGGGAAGGAGAAACTAGTGTGCAGGTTGAAGAAGAGCTTGTATGGCTTAAAACAAGCTCCAAGTTAGTACTATCTAAAATTTGATAGGTTTATGTCTGAACAAGGTTATACTAGATGTCACTCTGATCATTGTGTTTATCTCAAAAGGGAAAATGATGGCAACTATATTATATTGTTATTGTATGTAGATGACATGCTTGTTGCAGGTCCTAACATGTAGGAAATAAATGTACTCAAAAGGAAATTGGCAAACTCATTTGCAATGAAGGATTTGGGTGCTGCAAAACAAATCCATGGTATGAGAATAACTACAGACAAGAAGAATCACAAATTAACATTGTCTCAAAGTGAGTACATAGAAAAGGTGTTGAAAAGGTTTAATATGCAGAATGCAAAACTAGTTGGCATACCTTTGGCTAGCCATTTCAAATTAAGTAAGGAGGTGTGTCCCAAGACTCAAGAAGAAATGGCTCATATGTCTAAAGTTCCATATGCATCAATAGTTGGAAGCTTAATGTATGCAATGGTCTGCACAAGGCCTGATATTGCACATGTAGTGGGAGTTGTAAGCAGGTACATGAACAATCTAGGAAAAGAACATTAGATGGCAGTGAAGTGGATTCTTAGTTATTTGAGAGGTACCACAAATCAAGCATTATGCTTTGGTGGTTCAAACATTCCTCTACAGGGATATGTTGATGCAGATATGGAAGGTGACAAAGATAATAGGAGGAGCACTACAGGATATGTAATTACTGTAGGTGGAATAGCTATCAACTCGGTTTCAAAAATCCAAAGTGTTGTTGCACTTTCAACAACAGAAGAAGAGTATGTTGATGCTATAGAGGCTAGTAAAGAAATGATTTGGTTACAAAGGTTTATGGATGAATTGGGTAAAAAGATGGAGTTGGGCAGGTTATACAGTGATAGCTAGAGTGTCATACATCTTGCAAAGAACTCTGCATTTCATTCCAAGACTAAACATATACAACTCAAGTACCATTTGATATGATCAGCATTGGAAGATGGATAGTTGAAGCTGGAAGAGATACACACTAGCCAAAATCTTGCATATATGTTAACAAAAGTTGTAACTAGGGAGAAACTGAGAATATACTCAGTTTCAATTGGTTTTCAAGTATGATGAAGAAGATGAGAAACAACCAGGTCCAAATTGGAGTCATTGTCTAGCAAATGAAGCAGCGGTGGAGTTGCTATAATCAGTCTCCAAGAGGGAGATTGTTGGGTGTAAAGCCTGATTATCTTATGTATTCAAAGGTTTCAGTCGGATGTATACCCCAGGAAGACTGTACACCCCTCTGCATGGGGGGGACTTGTCCCCCTAGCTAGGGTCTAGGGGCCAGCGGTCCCTCGGCGGGGGTTCGGGGCAACGCCCCTGAAACTAAAAATAAATGTAAAATTGCCTCGTAAAAGTATAGTAATTTCTAGTCAATCTGGGTCGTTCATTAGGTGGATGATCTGACGGTAGAAGTTATGTTTAGTTTAGGGTTTTTTGCCCTAGAAGGCAACCCCTCACTATATATGAGGGAATTGTATTGCGTCTATGTATATCTATATTATGAGTGAGGAAGAGAGAGGAGATTGAGAACGAAGAGGGTGTTACAGCGGATCTGTTGTAGGTTGTATCTCTTCGGTTTGTTGGATAATATAAAAGGAAGCACTGGTTATTTCTTCGTGGACATAGCCCAAACTGGGTGAACCATGTATATCTGTGTCTATCTTGTTTTATGTGTTTTCTGTGTTTATATTTCTACAATATTTTATGTGTTCCATTGCTCTGTAATATATAATTTTCTAACAAGGAAAATAAAAATAAAAATTCCGATTTATGTTAAAGTGAAGTTAGAAAAGTTTACTTAAAGCGTCAAGTCATAATTTGTATGAGGAAAAGAAAGTTAGAGTTTTCAGGATTCCATATTTAGAAAGTTTAGTGCTTATATACTCATGGTAGGGTCATTGTAATTGTAATATCCCTGGGTTAAAAATCCATGTAAAAAATTTAATAAAGGAAAAATAAGACCAATGTCATGGGACACATATTCCAAGTTGAATGTTGGGAAAAAAATCCTAGTGGGTGTTTATTTGGTTTATTATGGCTAAGGGGAAATTAGCAAAGGCAATAACAAAGGCTTTGGAAAGGGACAAGGCATTAATTGGCATTTTATTTATGAAAATAAAGGAAATTAAGAGAAAAGGAAGGTGAAAGGTCACAGCTTGCATATGAGGAGGAAAATGAAGGAAAATAATGGAAATTGAAGAAAATAGAGGCTTCAATGATAAAAAGGCTTTTGAGAATTAGTTCACAACTTTTATCAATTTAATCTTTTGTTAGTTCAGTTTTGGAGCTCTCTCTCTCTTCTCTCTACTCTCTCATTCTCTTACACACTTATATCATTCTTGGAGCACTTTAGCATTAGAGAAAGGAAGGAAAAGGAAGGACAAGAAAGAAACAGAAGAAAAGATAAAGCAAGGAAGAGTTAGATCAAGTTGTTGCAACGAGATTACTTGCAAGTGTCGAGTTGCATGTATGATTTCATTGCTAGTTTTTGCATGCATGTATGTATTTGGTTCTCTTGTTGTCATTGGCATAGGTTTTTTTAGGTGTGACAATGGTTTCAACCTTGCATTTCCATTTCTGGGTAGCCATGGTGTGATGGGGTTCTTTTACTTGGTTGAGTTGGATTTTCGGATGGTTTGAAACTGAGTGGGGTGGTCTCAGGAAAATTCGGGAGGGCCTAGGAATCCCTTGACTAGTAATGGAAGGATATATGGTAAATCCTGAGAGTGGAGATGGGACAATTCCTCATAATTTAGGTGGAGAGATCTGGAGGCATCCATGATTTTTTTAGGGGCTAGTGATCCCTTGACTGGTGTATGGTAGGATTGTGGTAAAGCTTGTAGTGTATGTTTATTGTTTGGGCCTAAGGATCCCTTGACTGGTAATGGAGGGATACATAGTAAAGCATGGTTGTATAGATGATCATTTTGGTCCTAGGAATCCCTAGACTGGTAATGGCAGGATACACAATAAAGCTTGAGAAACCCTAGTTGGTTCTATTGTGAGTCCCAAATTCATGCTTGGGTGATTGGCTGAAAGAACAATTTAGTTCAATCTAATCTATGGCCAAGTGGTACGTGTAAGTCTCTGACTTGGTTTCCTTTTGTATATGTTAATAATAACTCTTTTTCCCTTATATTTTATGAGTAAATGTACTTTTTATTATGTGGCTTCGATGGTTGTTCTATAATTGTTATTTTGTTGGTTATAAGCATGGTTTTATGACATACTTTAGTTATGGATCTCATCATGTTTTGATTAGTAAATGAATGTATGAACTAATAGATGATATTGAAGCTATTATGAGAGGGCATCATACCTTCTTGATGTATTTTAGATAGGTATGAGGCATGTATGTTCATATGTGTATTTATTACATGTTCATGATTTGTTTAACAAAACACCTATCATGGTTAGGATGAGTCAGGTCGGGTCCTTGTTTAAGTTTTACATTAGAGGTATTTTATTCTTGTTAATTATTACTTCTGAGTATTTCATTAAGTTTTGGGTAGAGGCTTGAGTCCTAGCCCTAAAAAAGTGAATCAGATTTCAAGGTTGCTAGAATAGAACTGCCTGAAAAATACTATAGTCACATGGAGGCCTTTTTGTGGGAATGACTCGAGGGTTTCAATAGCATAGAGGGATTTTGATGGGAGAAATTGGGGGTCTAGCTCAGTTAAAAACAATGTTAACTCCGAGGTTATGCACCTAGAGTGGTTGGTTAACCCCTGGGGTCTTGTAGCTCCTAAGGAAGGTTAGTTTGGTTTTGGTATGTCGATTCCACTTCTTTAATTGTTCATGGGGATTTTAATCATATCACAATAACCCTTCATCCCATGTTTACCCCGGTGGACCGATTAGCTTGGGTAAATGTGGGAGAAGGGTGTTACAGAGTGGTACCGTAGTGGGTTTTGTTCTCTTTGGTTGATATTTGGTTTCCATTCTCTTTGGGTTATATATTATACCACAGAGTGGTATTAGAGCATGGTTCAAACCTTGGACTGGATGGGCAGAATGTGTTTTCATGCATGCATATAGGTTGTATGTTTCCTTGATGTGTATGTATGGGGATGTTCATTGTTACAGTTGTGTTATCATGTAGAAGTTAAAGGTGTTGTAGTTGGGATGCGTTTATCATGAATGCATGTTGGTTGAATATGCATTCATTATGTATGTTTGTTGTTGAGGTGGATATATGCATATTTCTGAAATTGAGCATGATCAATGAGAACACATATAACTGAGAATTGAGAAATCAATTACACATAACACAGAAGAAATAACATGGGGAAAGCCTCAGCCTAAAACCCCAACTCTGTATTATCATACAATTGCAAATATAGTCCAGATTACAAAAAGAATCAGCTCACAAGCTATCCTACTCTCGCTGTAATCCCTCTGTAGCTCATAGATAGTCTAAGGCCTCTCTCAAACCTTTTCCTCTGCCCTCCAAGCCTCCTATTTCTTTGTGCAATTTTCCTTGGGATCCAGTGCAGCCACTTGTGTGAATTGGCCTCTTCACACACTGACTAACCTCTGACCTAACTGCACAATCTTGTAGGAGATAAATCCTTCTCCATGGATGAGCTTTCTTTATAGGAAAAATCCATCCAACTGATATTACGTTGTTCCTCCTTTGATCTCAATTGGGTCTCTATCTGAATTGACATGCATGATTTATTCATGAGAGAATATTCAGTTATCTGAAGAACAACAGTTACATGCATGCAAGCATTAACTAACTAAACTCACATCAATTTAAACAAACTATTTAAATCAATATATCTAGACTTGACTCAGTTAACTAAGTCAACTAATTACAACTCATCCTTATCTCTTTAACTGATGGATAAATTCCTCAATTAATAGAGAAACTCTTGCATGTCCTCACATAGACTTCATGTTCGATTTTTCACAACTAATTAACTCATGGTGAATTAATTAATTTATTTTCAAATAGTTGTTAAGTTCAAACTCAAATTTTACTTCCTATTTTAGTCCAGGGACTAAATAAAAATAGGAATCCATCATGAACTATTAAAAATAGAATGTTATTTTTAGCACTTCCATTTTTCATTCCTTGTTGCTCAATCCAACATTGGTACCCAAATTCTTCTATTTTTATCATTTCTTGTTGCCATTTTCAACACTCCCTCTCAACAAGAAAGGCTTCAACTCAAACCCGATCCTCTACCTTTGGAATGTTTTGCATGCAACACTTCTACCAAGTGTGGTTATTCCAACAACTCTAGAAACAAAATAAACTCCCAACTGACCTCTCTGATGGGCTAGAAACATACTCTCATGCTGAAGCTCCATCTACTGCTGACAAGTGTTCCCTCTCCAACCTATGAGCTGTTGCAACACTCCATGCATCTTGCACTATTGTACACCTCTCTGTGCCATCCTGCACTGGTGCAACACTCCTATGCCTCTCACATTGTTGCAACTTGCTAGCTCTACATAGTCTTGGGACTCTTGCACTGTAGCTCTCTCTGCCGCTCCATCCACATTTGCCTCTACCCACTTAGCCAGTCCTACTACTCCTTGTCGGGGCTCTTATAGCAAAGTTGAATCAAAGAGGTTGGGTACCTCAAGGATCCTGCCCCTATTTCAGCCTCCGCGGGACGATCACTCCACATCACCCCACCTTCTACCTGGAAGTATGGCTGCATGTGATCCCTTTTCCCACCTATCTCTAAGTTTACCCCTACCAGAGGTCTCTACATGAGTATATGTCTCTACTTGATATCCTCTCAGCTTCTCTAGTTGTGGCTGCTCCACAACCTCCTGAAGTTGCTTCACCAATTGTGGCTCCTCCACAATTGTCTGAGACTTCTTCTAGCGTTGCATGTTGAGAGGTAATTTACTCTCCCTCTCAACCACCAAGTATCTAACCTTTGCCTTTCTCCTCAAGGTTTTTCATGCATCTTGTACCTCAATTGCATACAGGTTCTTGGCTAGCATACCAATTTGTTTCCACTTTCCCGCTGTCATGATTTTTTTTGGATAAGGAGTTGATTTTAAATCAATGATATCTCCCTCATCTGAACTCCGATTCAGCAGATCCTTTTTTTGAATTTGGGTCTTTTTCCGCAAGGAATCCAAATATTGTATTTGGTTATAAAAATTATGTATAGAAATTTTTAGATATGCTCTGCAAACTCTCGTCCCAAAACTCAAAACTTTGAAATCTACTCTCAATATATTGTTCTTCCTTGATCACCTTTGCTGCGATACCATGTAGAACTTTTTCTGCTTGGTTTGAAAAATTAGTTTAAAGGAATTCAAAGGGCATAGTAAAGCATTATTATCGGTAATTGATTCCCCGAGGAAAGAAAATGCAAACATCTAGTAAGCAACCTGAAAGCTTTAGCATGACTCATGAAGAAGAGGAAGAAATGCAACATGATATATCAAAATTATGAGACCAAGTGCAACGAATGTCACTCACACAAAAGGTAACATAATCTAAGATGGATGGTTTAAAGAATGGCATGGAAGCTAAGATGAATGGCATGGACGCTAAGATGGATGGCATGGATGATAATATGGAAGAATTGAAGATCAATTTGAATAAGTTGCTACAATAAATGGTCACTAATGGTGAAAGGGTAGTAAAGGAAACTCATGATGAGAACAAAAGAAATGTTAATCATGATTCCATAAACTCTAATGTTGGATCGAAGACCCACCGTATTCCAAAAATCAATATGAGGAAGTTTGATGCCAAGGATCCCGCAACATGGATATTACAGATGGAGCAATTTTTCGATCTCAATAATGTGCAAAACACACAAAAGGTACATATTGCAACTTTATATTTGGAACCAAATCAGTTTGTAT